>JAQGAF010004538.1:0-14151 GCA_034687865.1 Kryphioiulus occultus
TTTTTATCAGACACTGAAAAGAAGACGCATAAAATGTCATCTAATTGACAGAAAATATGACTGAATATTGTCTACAAAAAGTTGTCGGATAATACGACTTAATTTAAGACCGTTTGGTTTTACAGTGTAGTAAAAAAATGAAAGCAAAGCTGAAAATTTTGTCCAGTTACAGGGTCAACCAGACCTGGGGAACCTGGAAAAGTCAGGGAAAATGAAGTTACTTTGAATAATACATTTTACATACATGTAGCCAGTTGTTGGTTACAGGGTTGCCACCATCTTCTCAAAACTGTCTTGCCCGACTTTTATCAAAATAATATGAAATTTTGCCTCATAAAATCAACATCATTTTCTGACTTTGCGTGACCTAAAATGGAACTTTTGTCACTCAAATTAATACACAATGATCCTGTAGCAAAATGAAATGCACAAACAAGATTGAAATAAAACCAACCATTTATAACACACCGTAAAGTATCCACTCCTCAATAAAAGTTGTATCATAGCATTTAGGACTGGTTGGTAATTAAGCTACATATTTGAATACTTTATAAAAATGGGCTGTATGTTTCACACTACCTTCACATTTTGCCTGACTTTGATTGACGCCATTCCAAAATGCTTGACTTGTTTTTGGTTTTCTGAATTTCCTGACTTTGCAGGTCAGTGGCAACCCTGTGGTTAATACAAAAATGAAGGGGTGAAAAGCAATTACGTTGAAATTGAAATGAAATTGCCAAATTTCACAAAAAAACACGTACTTATCTAAATTAGCTGTTTGTGTAGGGAAATTCGCGTTCAAAGTCCCTGACTTTACCAGTTTTTAAAACAAATTTACCTGACCACTATATAAAAGTGTGTATTCGTTGCTTTTTATACATAAGGAATTCCACGAATTTTAATTTCCTTTAAATTGAAAATTTCAACACTAATTTCTTCATCAAAACTGTTTGTGGTAACCAACAAGGAGTTAAATACACTGTGTAAAATGCATTACTGATCTGTTGAATTTGCCTGACTTGTTGAAAATAAAACCATTTTCCATGACTATTAATTGAGATTTTTTCAGAACATTTTCAATTTCCCTGACAACTCCAAGTTCTCCATGTCCGGGGAATCCTGTTACACGAGCGTACATGTATTTTTAGCCAGCTATTACATATACTGCATAATGGCCTTAAAAGAAAAGTAAGGAAAACTGTTTTCCATAAACAACCTTCAGATGTCTTGACCATGTCCATTGAAAATCCATAAAAAAGTCAGAAGAAGGGAGTTTTTTTTGAGTAAATCTGAAACAACTCATCAATTTGGATTCGGAAAGGAACTTTTATAAATCACGGAATTCGTTTACAATTTTTGCTCGAATCCATATATCCAGAAGGACACAGTTTCCTGTGTCCAATTGAGCACTGGTCAATGTCGGAAATCCAACTGCGGTTTCCGTTATTGGATAGACAACTTCCATATTGAAACGACAGTGGACAAATTTGCCTCGCTTCCTGTTGGTCATTCGCATAACCCTCCATGAAGTATTCTCGAAATCCCATATATTTTAGTTTTACGAAGAATCTTCCGCATCAAAATGGAGTGATTCACTGCCCATTGTCCATAACGGTTCTTTGGGTCAAACGCCCTCCTATTCAAGCATTTCTATTCAAAACCAATGTCAACTTTCAAAAATGTCATCATCCGTTTGACCATGACATAACAGATGCTGAATGCCCCTGTGAAAATGTTGGTAAGATCGAGTACATTTTCCCAAAATAAGCTTGGTACCAACCAAAAGCTAAAACTTAGCAAAGTGGAATAACATTGGTTTGATACCCAATATTTGAAAAAAATGGCCAACGAGGTTTGTTACATAACAATTATCCTTCCAGAAAACAGGTTGGTCAATATGTGGCGACAGGTAAAACGGAGTCAGGATGCAGAAGGCCACTTGTTGTTACTGAATGGAAGTCAGCTGCCAAGATAAAATAAGGCACTTCACGAGCGTACGTTAAATGTTTAACTAACAACTGATAATGGATAATGCATCAAAATGGCGATAAGTCTTATCAGTTTAGCAGTACACCGCATTTGGTACACTAGGCCATGCCCGCCATCTGGTGATTATGAAAGTGGACAATTTCTGGCTCGTATAGTAATTAACACAAAGTGGTTCGAACTACCTCACTTTCAGTTTTTGATTTCCCTTTGAATATGCGTCATTTCTAGGTCAGCACCGCTAGTGTGGACTGACAAATATTAACTTCCAAAACAAATTGGTCGATCGTAAAAACTTAGTATTTTCCAAATGTTGAAATACACGTAATAATGAAAATACTCCAGGGGGACAACAGTTAAACGTTTTATAATTTATTATTTCCCTGATTTTCAGGTCTTGTTACCTGAAATTTACCTATTTATTTTTTTATGTTAATAAATTATCATAGTTTTTACTTTTATATTTTTATTTAGCATTTTCATTATATAATTAAACATTTAACAAATAATAAGTTAATAAATTAAAATTAAATTGAAATTTTTTATAACATCAAACATCCAACTGACTTAGAATATCATTACATGTAAATCAATGCGGATTATGACCATTTTTCTGAAAGGGTCAAGCTCATTGGCTGAATTTAGAGCTTCACGTGCTCGTAGGCGTGAAGTATTTCTATTCGCGTGCCGACGTTCTGTGCACGTGACGACAATCTACGCACGTGACGACGTTCTACGCACGTGATGCACGCGATTTTATTCTACATTCAAATTGATGGAAATTAATTTGAAAAATCTCAATGCTGTATAACAAAATGTGTATTTACAAAAAAAAATGTTTCGCATTACTATCGGCAAGGCCGTCGTATGTATTGTACAGTTTAGATACGTGCTACGCTATTTATGAACAACGGTGCAACAAAGGCCACGGAGAAATTTCATGAACTGAAACCTCTTACGTCTTGCATCCATCCTCCATCAATTGTCATTTTTGTTCATCTCAACGGTCATTTTCCATATCGTGCATCCTCACTCTTCGTATCTACTTTATTTCCCCTCAGCAGTTTTCATCGTGAGCTGTTCTGAGAATTAGTGGGTGCGATATAATGTCTACCAAAGGTTTCCGTTATTTCTTTCAACAGGGTTGCGTGGCTGCCTGCAGTTCGCTTCTGATATTCGAAGCTGGGCCTAAATTTTCCATCCTCGAACCTTTATCTCCACGCACGAAAATCATCGGGGTATCGAGTGTGCACTTAGCAAAATTGCACGACGACCAATGAATGGCCCTAAATGTTTGTGCGGATGAAAAATAGACGATGGGATCGGACCAAGAAATATGGTTAGTCGGGGACTTCTTCCTCGCTCGTTATTTGCTGTTGTCAACCAGAAAAGGACTCGCGAAATGCTGTTTATGAGACGCAGTACACGAGGGTCATCGCGAAAATTATCTATCCTTCAATGTTTGTTGAGATCGAATTTAATCTAGAGTTCAAAATTTCGTTAATTTTTATTGTCCATTTTACGAATCCGTATACTGTACGTTCGAAACGAATTGGGGGCATTGAAATATCAAGTCCTGAGGATGTTCTGAGTTTACTGTTCTGTACGTTATAAATGAAACTAAGAATCAAATTATGTATACTACGTTATACTAAACACGTATCTACGAATCACCTTAAAATAATAAAACATTCAACTCGAATTAATATTTTCAAACGAAAAACGGAATCGCACAATCACGAGCGAATCTAGAATGAAATCGCGTGCGTCATTAGAACGTCGCCACGTGAATAGAATGTCACGTGAAAAGAACGTCGTCACGAGAATACAACTTCGTCACGTGAAAAGAACGTCTTCTCGTGAAAAGAACGAGTCACGTGAATAGAACTTACACACGTGAATATAACTTTGTCACGTGAATAGAACGTCTTCACGTGAAAAGTACGACGTCACGTGAATACAACTTACACACGTGAATACAACTTTGTCACGTGAAAAGAACGACGTCACGAGAATAGAACTACAACACGTGAATACAACTTCGTCACGTGATTATAAAATGTTTCACGCCTACGAGCGCGTGAAGCTCTAAATTCAGCCAATGAGCTTGACCTTCGTTGCACCATTTAACCATTTAAATGTTTTGCCGCTACTTGTTATTGAAAAGCAAACGTATCTCGAAGAAAACCTCGTAGATCCGAAAATCCAGATTCCTCCATGGAATCCATGGCGAGATTGGTCTCAGAGGATATTTCGCCAAATCTTCACTCTCGCCAAAATCGCATGAGCTGCACTTTGTTAAAACAAGTAAGTTTAGGGAATACACGTAGGGGTAGAATCGAAATCCATATACGAAACCTCTGGAAATAAAAGTAATGCAAATAGCCCGCGTTGGGCTGTCGGACGATGTCGCGCACGTATCAACGTATACAAATGTGAGAATGACAACGGTGTACGCCATGCATTCTATATAGTTGTGTCCCCATGTAAGTCTGCATGTAACACCCTCACCCCCCTCACCCCTCACCCCCGTATAAAACTCAAGTGCATCCCATGGAACGCCATATATCCAGGAGGATGAGGAGGAGAGGAAAAAGGCGAGCGTCGATGAATTATTAATGGGAAACCACTAGAGTTTGCGACTTGCCGAGAGTGATTTCTCATGTAACTGTCACGCATAAAGCCGACCCGCACAAAATCCCCCTATAGCAGACACTTCCGGAGACGAGCGACGACAGCGACGCCTAGCGAACGTCTGATTTACCAGCAGCAATGACGAGCAGTCACGCATTGACAAAATGCCATGGATACATGTACGTTTATGTTTACCTCACATTTTATCAAATGTTTTTTTAAGAGTGACAATGGGACATCCAACCGAGGCAGAATCTTTGTTCTGATACAGTGAATACAAGGGCAATGAGCCATTGTCAAATTAATAGAAATACTAGCCAAGACTGATGGAAGTTAGTTTGATAATCACTGTCAAATGTGAGACTAACCTAACTCAACGGCACAATTTGAAATCAAATGAATAAATTTCTTCACGAATCATCAGCCAATTACCTGTAGAAGCTGACTAGAGAGTATCCAAAGTGTGTCTGAAGTCCTAACATTCTGAGAATGGGTCAAATTCAAGACTTCAATGAGCCAAATACAGGGTTGCCACCATTTTCTCAAAACCAGCATGAAATCAGCATCACATTTACAGACTTTGCGTGACCTAAAATGGAACTTTTGTCACTCAAATTTATACTTAATGATCACATAGCTAATGAAATTTACAACAACAACAAAAGATTAAAATAAAACCAAAATAGTTATAACACACTATAAAATCTGTCCACTCCTCAATAAATGCTCTATCATAGCATCTAGGATTGGTTGGTAAACTACACATTTGATTACTGTATACAAAAATGGGCTGTTTTTTGACACTGCCTTCACATTTTGCCTGACTTTGCCTGACTTATTTTTGGTTGCCTGACATTTCCTGACTTTGCAGGTCAGTGGCAACCCTGCAAATAACAACGTTGGAAATTGTCCAATTTACTCATTTTATTGAAATAAAAGGAATTTCTGTCGAGCTAATTATGTCAACACATAGCAACCTAATGCGGAAATGCAACCGAATCATGCCTTTACACTAGAGGCATGTTTCAGGTTGCTTGTTCAAGTCGTAAATTTTCACAACTATCTTATATGAAGATACGACAGAAACTTATTTTTTGGTAATTTTAGATTTAGCAATAATGTTCAACTACAACTAGAACAAAACCATTTTTGCAGATATTATTGAATAAATGTGATTTAGGGGGTTCATAATAATATTGTCCAAGGCTGTACATGCAAATCAACGTAGAAAAACCATGCATATAGTTTGCAAAGGTATTTGATGACCCTTAAAAGGTACACGTACAGTTTACTGTCTTCGTATATTTCAATTCTGTACGTTGAACAACACCTGAACAAAAGATTTGTTATATTGACCCTGTGAGTATGCAACCTAGCAATATCCGTTTGTCGTGCATTGATTGCCTACTTTACCCCAAAACATCAACTTGGATGAAGGGGAGTTGCGCTAATGTTTACTGCAAGAATTTCGGTTGATTAGATAATTTCATCCCTCGATACTGCTTTTTAATTATTCGGTTTTCTACGGAAGCAGAAGGAAAGCAGGGGTTGTTTCGTGGTATTTAGCCCGTTTCAATTGGCGGTTTGACCCTCCTCCAGCTAAGCTTAGTAGTGCTTTCCAGTTTTTTTTTTCTGTCCTTATTCCTATAGTGTGTAGTGTGTAGTGTGCCTCCAGCGCGTATCGCCCCTTACCGAAAACTACGTCGATGAATGTTTGATGATATTTTCATTAAGATATTAGAAAAGCGTGGTGGCTGGATTAGGGTGGGTCTCCAGAGGACCACATAATGGAGGCTGAGGATAACGACGCCATGCATGACGGCCCATTCCCCCAGGGGCCTCAATCGGGGAAGAAAAAGGCAGTTCGTGTAATGTACGTGTACGTGTATTGGAAAATACGGGTGCAAAAAAAAAACTGGGAGAGACTGCTTGAAAATGCAGTTTCAGGGAGGGAGGCACACCCTTATTGATATTCGCTAATGATGAGGTGTGAATTATAGATTTACGCAAGCACGCGTTCACTACAATGTATAGCTGCTATCCTTCAGTTAGCCTTATTGTCTTTGACGTGAAAATTGCACGGTGTGGGAGAAGGTGTTTTGTTGCTCAATTTTCGTGAAGTTGGTCTATACGTCTGCTTTAAGCAAACTATGTTATAATTGAACAGATGAGTAATATGGGCAATCTACTGGGTGTTTTCCACCTTTCGATGGGATGTTTCAATTCTTCAGCTTATTAAGAAACAAAATCATTACTGTATTCTTCCAAAATTTCTCCTGTGTGTTTTTTTTTCCATCACCGTATTCTCCCATACTGTTTCCTATGTTCTTCCAAAATTCCACGTGTATTGTTTAAAAATGCTCCAAGTATTCTTCCTAATCGTTCATGGATTCTTCCAAAATTTATCCTCCAAAATTCGTCTTGAATTCTCCCGAATTTTCCTCCTGGATGCGTCCTAAATTCTTTCAAAATCACTCCTGTTATTCATCCTAAATTCCTCCTGTAGTCTTCCAAAATCCTTTCTGCATTCTTCAAAAATTCGTCCTGTAATATTCCAAAATTCTTCTTGTATTCATCCAAAATTCCTATTGTATTCTTCCAAAATTCCACATTTATCCTTCCAAAATCCTTCATATATTCTTCCTAAATTCCTGCTGTATTCTTCCAAGTTTCTTCATGTGATGTTCCCAAATTCGTCCTGCATTCTTCCTAAATTCCTCCTGTGGTCTTCCAAATCCTTCCTGGATTCTTCCAAAATTTCTACTGTATTGGTCCAAAATTCCTCCGGTTACTCTTCCAAAATTCCTCCTGTTATTCAACCAATATTCGTCCTGTATAGATACAAAATCATTCTTGTGTCCATCCACAATTCTTCCAAAAACCTCCTGAATTCTTCCAAAATTCTTTCAAAATTGCTCCTGTATTCCTTAAAATTTTTTCCTGTATTCCAAGATTCCTCTTGCATTCTTCCAAAATCCTTCCTGCATTCTCCCAAAATTCCTCCTGTGTTTTTCCGAAATCCTTCCTGCAATAAGTCAAAACTCCTCCTGCGAAGTTCCAAACTTCTTGAAATAATTCTTCTAAAATTCTTGTTTGATTCCAAAATCCGTAACACCATACAACTCAAATCTCGATAGCAGATATTGCACATCCAGACAAACAATCCCAGGATGAAAAAAACATGAATTCCGCGTTGATATTTCGTTTGTTTGAACAAAAATATCTTCAGAATTTTTTGGCAGCATTTTTTAAAAGCATATTTTTGAAAGCGTTGATTTTAACCATTGCAAATTATCAAAACCAAACGACAAAGTTGTTTTCAGGCTTTCCGCTCCAGCCCCACACGTGTGACCAACAACTGATACTTGTAGATAAACATGTAAATCAGGAAGACAATAACGGGAATTATATGTTTCGACATTAAACTCGAATGTATCTTAGGTGTAGTATATTTTCGTTTTATGTGTATGCCATCGAGTGTTTCCTGGTAGTGTAAAACCATCCAATTTCCCAGCAATGCCCAGCAGCATTGAGTTTCAAACAGCAATCAGCCATATTTTACCATCCTAGCTGTAGTTTTTGTTTGTTCGTTTTATTGAGAGTGCGTTGGCTTCAAATAAGGCAAATTGGATATTCACAAGATTTGTGTTCTTTGTGCTCGACTTTAATACAATTCCGTTGGCCTCGAGGGTCCTCCACTCTCATATATACTTTTTGGCTGAAGAGATGCTAAGTGTAGTCATGCAGGCTGTTAACCAATAAAATGTCCATAACACCAGCAAAGGCAAGGCTCAGCAATCTAATAAATTTTCAACGACGTTGCCTAATGGTCAGTTGCGGTCATCTTGACCAGAAGCACCACTCATAATCAGTCGTTACATCCTTTGTAGGATTGGACCTTGCTCTATAAAAAGCAACGCAATAAGGGAAGAGGGATTTCCCGACGTACAGTCCTTATATAGTGCAACCTTAATGCCATTCTTGCCCTAATGGACACTGCATGGTCGATGGCTGCACTCGAAATTCTAAGGTTCAGCGCCTTCGACTTAATTTCCATATCTGGCGCCTTGGCTATTTGACTTTACAACAAATATAAACTGATATTTCGTTAAATAGCCAATTTGGCTGTACTACGTATTAGTCCCTGTTGCTGCCCCCTACGCCGTAGACACAATGAGATAGTGGGCTTCTCCTAACGGCTCGCAGGCTGGCAGTGATTGCTTGGCGGTTAGGGGCAGCAAAAATCAATTGCTTTTTTGGTTAGGTTAGGCCAGGTTAGGTGCACAGAAAAATACAAGAATAAAAATCATAAAATGCAAAAGGATAACTTACAACAGCTAGGACAGGTGTCATATTGTTAACTAGACAAGTAGGTTGAAACATATTTTTGTATACATTTGGAGAAGGGAATAAGGTATAGCCCACGTATTCCATTTAGAAATACAGTGTTCCCCCCAGGTCCCAGAATTGTCAGAAACATTAGAAAAGCCTAAAAAGTCTGGGAAATTGGACAAGCATGGAAAAGTCGGGGAGAATGGATTTACTGAGAAAATGTCAGGAAAATTCAAGGAATCAATAACCCATCTTACATTGCTAGTTATTGGTCAATAGTTAGGAAGAAATTAATAATGGTAGAAATTTATAAAAATTACCAAAATGGTAGAAATCAATAATTGGTAAATATTGGAAGAAATTAATAATGAAACTCATTTTTTAAAATCATCTAAATTGGCTGTTTCATAATAAAAATGTGTGTTCTATCTCCTGTTTTTACACGAGCAACAAATACCGGAACAGCATTCCTTACATTGGCACTTGCTATATTTTGAATTTTCAATGACCAGGGTGGTCAGGAAAGTTAATTTTTAAAGCCTGTAAAAGTCAGTGAAGTTGGAAATTTCATGAACTTTTCATTTTGCATTTGTCTTGTTTTCTTTGGTAAGCAATACGTCACAAAATTTCACAATCGTATCAGTTATCAATACTTTTTTTTGTAAGAAAAAAAATAACAGCCAGCAAAGGCTGTGTTGAGTGACAACTCAACAGAACTAGAACAGTTCCTGGAAAAGTCAGTGAAGTTGGAAATTTCATTTACTTTTCATTTTGGATTTGTGTTGTTTTCTTTGGTAAACAAGACGACTATAAATTTCACAAATGTATCAGTTACCAATAATTTGGAAAAAAAAAAAAAAAAAAAAATCACAGCCAGCAAAACGATTGGTAAAAACGACTGATGTTCGTGATTCTCCATTCAATCTCAATTCGCCAATTTCTGATTCCCCCACAATGACTTCTGTAAGTAATGACCAAACCAAAGGCAACATTTTCATTTGCAGTACTGCTGATACTAGATAAAAGCACTCGCCCAGCAAACGTGATTGAAAGTGTCAAACAAGAGGTCAACGTCTGACACAAGGAGCTCGTAATTTGTTGTGTCGGTGCATTTTGATGGCGTCAAACAGAAGGGTCATCTCTGGTGAAACGGAATTAAAAGGAGAACAGGATGGGTGGGTACGGAGCAATTTGCAGAAAAAAGCAATTGACCATCTTTACAGCACCCTCCAAATACAAGTAATAATCCCCCTTTTTTGATGAAAACGCCAGAATGGCAACTGGAAATGCAAATATATGGATGAGTGGAAATGACCAACTGGCCAATGTGGCCTACCAAAAAAGCAATAAGAAATGAATCTAAAGGGATGTTAAAACACCCACGATGACCTCACGTTCGTTCAGTCGAGGTCAAAACAATTCAGGACAAATGAAAAAGTGGGGACTTTGGATACTGTATCGATTTCAAGAACATGTTCATCAATGGCAGTATACAGTAGCACCTCCATAACATGACCACCTCCCTATGTTAACCACATTTTAACTGACCATACGGTCACCACAAACTGAATGGAAGGTGACCTCTACATGTTGACCACCTGCACCTCTGTATGTTGAATGTTGACCACTTGAACTATAACGCACAATAGTTATTTACACGTGCTACGTGCAAAGTCATGGACAATTGTCTGGATATGCTTGCCAATCTTAAGAATGAAATTTCTATAAGTACACTGCACACTACGGCCTTTCCGCATTAGAATTCCAGTACTACTGTATAGTACTTGTAATTGCTGGAGGAATTAGAAGTACATTACTGTATTGTGAACATTTTTATAAGATTATTCGTGAATGATGAGTGATTACTGTAAAATGCAAGTATATGCAGTTCACGGAATTAAAATCCTGTGTCAGTACAAGCCTCGTTCCATATGTTGACCACCTTATGTCCCATGGGTGGTCAACTTACATGGGTTCTACTGTATTTTGTCATTGGCAATACAACTGGTATGCTGTCGTTATTTTTCATGGAAATTCTTGAATATGTAATCGAATATATATAGTTAATTATTCATAAGGATGTTGGCTGTATACAGAGTGTCATACGTAGTGAATAGGTTCCATAAAAAACACTTTTGAACAATTAAAAATAAATAAGTGAATACTCGATCGTGTTTTCTATTAACAGGGTGTCTGCTGGATTTGGTATTGCAAATTCCATGACTATTCCATGACTCCAAAAAAGTTTCCATGCCTATCAGAAATTGCAAGACTGGATAACAAATGATGAATTTTAACCCAAATTTGATTTTATGAATTAATCAAAAGCAAAAATTTCATGAACCTGATGCAAATTTCATGTCTTTTCCATAAGCATCATGTAGATTTCATACCTTTTCCATTAACCTGAGTAAATTTCATGACTTTTCCATAACCCTCATGTAAATTTCATAAGTTTTCCATTACCCTGATGTAAATTTCATGACCTGCCACCCTGTTTTGTTCACTGCACTGTTGGTTTCCAGACTCTTACAACGTTAGGTTCTACTTTATATACCTGGGGAAAAGACGAGGGACATCCATACAGAACGTGATGAGGCCAGAAACAAAGGGTAGTGTGATGGAAACGATTAAGATGGGAATGAACCGAAACCGTATAGAGAGTGAAAGCTGCTAGGAAAAAACAATCCACATAGTGGATACTCCCCTCAAAAACGTTAAGGCCACCATGCGTGGGAGTGGATCGATAAGACGGTCTTAAGTAATGGCCAGTGAAAAATCTTTCTTCTTTCATCAGCGGCCAAAGGCAACAGAGCGATGACCACTCTCTTCTCTCTCTCTCTTAGGGCGAATGCGCACTAAACATTAAGTAAGGGGGCGGTCACTAGTGATATCGAATAAGGCAGCAGTCCTAAAAGCATAGTGCTGGTCATCGATCGATCTTATTGGAAAAAAATATGGCGAAAATAACCCACCAGCAAATGGGTTCACCGTGCGCGTAAGAAGAAAATATTAAAAAAAAAAACGTTGAAGATTTTTGAAAATATCAATAAATAGGGCATTGTATAGTGTGCCCAGACAGTATATCGATTAATAGCTGAGTAACAAGTAGAGTCGATAGCCCTCCCTTGTAAGACCTCGTTAAAAACAGTGTTTGGCATGGCATGTGTGGCCATATTTGGTAATAAATTCACGAAAAAAAAAAGATGGGAAAAATGGAATTATACTGACTGACTGGAAAATATCAGTGCAAATTTACCAAATATTTTCACAACAAATCCAGGGGGCGCTGCAGAGCCCCAGCAATGCTGCCCTTTGAAGTAGAGCAATCAATGAAAGCTTCGAAGCTTACCAGCACAGTCTAACTTTAAGGGATCCTTGATAAATTAAGCATTAACATTTTTAACGTTGGTACTCAATTTCCCTGACTTTCCCTGACCATATCTGATTAGTATCCCTGACTTATCAAATATAAAATATCACGTGTAATTAATATTAATCTTATCTGCAACACTATAATTAACTATATTTTTGTACTTTTCTGTCAGGGTGACCAGCCAAATTTTCAATTGAATTTCATTGACTTTTCCAGGTTTTCCAGACACTTTTTTAAAAATTCCCAGACAATTTCAAGAAACAATTTTTACAGATTTCATCCGAGCAAATAAACCATATGGCGTACATTTTAGAAATTATAGATCTGATCACGAAATGATGGAATTAGCCCACAATATTATATGACGAAATAATAATATTAATAATTAAGAGACTGCCGTAGGAGAAATTTTGGAAAAATTACGAGAAATATTGGATTTTTAGTGTATTAGTATTAATAACGATGCGAACACTAGTGGTTGAAACCACTAGATCTCAAACACTGCATTTTTGAGGACGACTACTATGAAATATTAAAAAAATTTCTTCATAATGATGGAAACACCGTAGGCGAAATTGTTTTCAACAAAAATAATGGGTTTTAGGTGAATTTTTTATTAGGGAAATTAATGACTATGAAATTTATAGAAAAAGTAGATCACAAATACAGCTTTTCTAATGCTTTTCAGGAGATACTTATAGCAATCAAAATAGTCGTGCCACGAGTAATTGCCAGACATTACGAATTTCCTTAATTTCCACATAATTTCCCAGACTTAATGGTGAAAATGTCCAGATTTCCCTGACGGTATGATCCCCGATTTAATAATCAACCTCATAAGTTTATCATCTATGGATTCTGAATGGATACTGTTGAGCAATAGCACTTTAAACGTTCGTACTTATGTATATAAATTAACCTCATAAGTTTATGAATTATGGATACTGAATTACAACACGGGTTTTGCCCTCATAAAATGCTGATTTCCAGGGCACTTACAGCGTTACAATTTGTCACCTATCGAGTATTTTTTGCAACAAGTTTAGTGAAGTTAAAAGGATGCATTGTCAGTCATTCGAGTGGACTTTAAATCCACACGTATTTGGGGACCCGCTGTTTTCAGCAAGGACTAATCGTGCCAGTTATAGGGGGGGTGTATTATCTGGGTTGCTTTTCAGAAGTTAATATCACGTTTTTCTGGCTAATTTATCAACTTCGCAGGGGGTTCGTGCACGCTCGTCATCCATCTTGTTTCCCAGAGTACACACAATTCACGCCTAGAGAAAAGGTTGAACTTATTCACTTTAGGCGAAAATAATATAATGACGGAGTGCACGCCACACTATACCATATTTCCAGTTATTATTGACGCCGGCATTTTGCACAAAAGTGAATATCGGGGTGCTCGGAAAACACGACTAAATTGGCATTTACATTGGAAATAGATACGATGCGTGTGGCTATATAGACGTACATGTATAGCACCACAACCAATTGGTCGGACCTTTTCAAAGGGCTTTCGTGTTGAGGACGATCACGAAAGATGCATTAAGGGCGGCAGATGATGGACCAGGGCGCGTGGACGAAAATTGAAGGTTGTGGGAAATACTGTATCAGTGGAATAACAGGCACGCCATTTTAATTGCCAATGACCAATAGATTGCGAGTGGGGAAACAAAATTAATGTAACCGTATAAGTATCATGATTTGGGATAAAATTGTACACTGTAAAAACAAAAATTTTTATAAAGTCTTTTCTAATGTCTGAAAAGTAAAACGAGACAAATATTATGTCTGAAACAAAGAGCAAGGCGCATTTTCTG
>JAQGAF010004539.1:0-14149 GCA_034687865.1 Kryphioiulus occultus
TAAAAATAACCGCAAAAACGGAAAAAAATGGACAAATTCCACGAAAACATTTGGCCAGGTGTAAGGCTCACCCTTAAATAAAGTTTTCCTTGAGTTTTGACATTTTCGAAATTGTTTGTAGCAACCTTCATTGTTATATGCTGTAGTTTAATAAACTAACAGCAAAACAGCAGGTTCGGTCGGTGATCTTTAATCGTAGCAACTAGCATTTTGACGTAGCAGACATGAACATTTCCACAATACTCCAAATACCAAATTTTTAATAATGCATGTATTATTCGACGGTTTTTTCCACACATCCCAATAATCCATTAGTGCAATGCATCATTGCTGCTTTTATAAGCAGAAATAAACAACTCGAGATTCATTAAAGCTATGAAAGTTATTCCAGAATTAATTAGAATTAATTGGGGTTAATGATTTCCTACCAATTAGGAAATGACTGGCTGAATAATTCATTCGGTGCTTGCTTTACAGGTGTTAATTCCCTTTTAACATGACTGATGGTCATCCATATTTGGCCCTTCCAACAACTTCCACATGCATTCTTAATGCATTATGATAAGCTTCATCTAATTTCAAATGGTTCACTCATTTTATATACAGGATGAAACTCGGGAAAATGAGCACTGATAACTTCATTCAAACTTTTACATGAGGGTTATGTTGCATTTGATTTTGTTTAATTGTTCGTAGCAAATAGTAATTATTGACAAAATACAACGGTCTAACTCTCGTGAATAAATTTTTGACACTAAATAAAAACAGGAAGTAGCGAGGTAGAAAAACCTACCGTTAGGCACACTTGGCGCATCCAAAGCCTGTTCGGTTACCAACCAAGCATAACCCGAACCTGTCATATTCAGCTCTTTAGCATCACGGAATATAACCTCAGCATCTTCAGCACTGAAAAACCAAATTATAATCTAAGCAAATCATTACATAGTGAATTTGAATGTTTATTTATATTTTTCTCTTGCCTCGCATAAAGCAAATATACCCTCGACTGTTTTTCCTTGAGGGCTTGCAGGTTGTTGAGCGAACTAGTGAGTCCTGGCATAAATTCCTCAACGTGTTCAACCTAAGGAATGTAATAATTCACTGAATGAAATTTCGTTAACTTAAGCATTTACGAGGTGGTACCGTGGTAAATACATGTATAAGGCAGGTATGTCATAAGGACCTTGATTTGCTGTTCGTCTGGCATATTTTGAGCTTTGTTTTGGAAGCGAGCTAGCAAACCATTGCCATCCGCATCAGCACTGTGAATAAATACCACTTTTCGAAACATGAAATGGTTCAGAAGATCGACCCACACGTCGGCTTGATGTGAATATGGAGGTACAGTGCGCAAGAAGGAAACGTGGATATTCTGAAATTAAATCGTAAACAAAGAAACGTAAACACTTTTTGAGTTGTTTGTTGATGATACGTGTAGCTACTTTCAACACCAGGCCCATAGCGAAAATGAAGTGTTTTAAAGTAAAGGAAAGTGTCTGTTTTACATTGATAACTTCTGACCTCAATATGAAAATAGTTATCTGTTCTGAGGGAATCATTTCTGTTTTGAAAGACAGCAAATGACCATCTTAATTCTAAATCTAATGAGGTTTATTTGCTCAAGGACGAAAATGGCAAATATTTATCAGTTCCTTAGCATCTTTACCAAGTTATCAAGTTTATCAATGACAATCTTTATCAAGTTTGAAAAAATGATTTTAATGAATAACACAATTTGCAACGATATTCTGCAATGTAATGCCCCGTTTGACTATTTCCCACTTTCTCCTTGATAAAAAAAAAACATTGGTAGATTGAATACTAATACGCCAGTACCAAAAAGTCATTGATAGAAAAACGTAAACGAAAAGCAACAATCACTTCTTAATCATCTAATCTAGCATCTCCATTCAGAAAAAAAAGTTTTTTGATATTCTACATTATTCAATTCAATTCAATTCAATTTCCAAATGTGCACCAACTATTTATACGGTGTATTTCAATCCTACTTGTCAGTACATGTACTCAAGATTTTGCCTTTTTTGTGAGTGTATTTTTGTGGCATTTTGTGTTTACCAACTCCAAAAATGGAATTTCTTTATTTAGCTGCCATAGTCGCCAGGCAATCACTGCAAGCTTACGAGTAGTTAGGAGAAGCTCACTTTCCCGTTGGGTATAATCTGTAGTATAGCCAAGTATTGTCCTAATTTTCTTTTTGATTTTGATATATACAGGTAGGTTTACTATCTAATTTAAATTGCGGCAATGTGTATCACTGAAAGTAACTGAACGAAGAATTGTAAATAGAATCATACTGTATTTATAATTTACACGATGAAGATGTAGGCAAGTAAAACATTGTTTACAATTATTTTAAAAACTTACATTGGAAGTTTAACGTTTCAATGTGTAGCTATGTCAAAATGAAAAAGGGAGTTATGGAATGAGATCATGGCAATTATCCAAATATCAAGCTAATCACGTACAAATGCATTTCACAGTGAGTGTGCCTAATGACTTACTCACATTAATAAAAAATAAATGATGCTATTCAGGGTAAAATATACTTCATTGTGATTGTCACGTTTAGTGATCATGGAGCGCTTACAAAGTTGCAAAATTACAACCTATAGGCACTTCCGTTCAATGTAACATAATCAAATCAATATTGGTGTCGAAATTGTCAGTACTGGAGATAATGCCATTTTATTTGACCGTTTGCGGGTTTATCTTGTAGATTCAACACATTCAAATTTTCTACCAGAAATGCGTAAAACGATATCCAAAATTGAAATCCCTAAATAAAATTCAGGAGTAGAAATTGCATTTCATACAGGTATACAACATGCAAGTCAATTAATTATTGTTGAGCCATGGAAATAACTGAATTAAAGCCAGCCTACTGTTGTGTAATGGTTCTCATTAAAATACTGGCATATTGCTAGTGGCAACAA
The DNA here is from genome assembly GCA_034687865.1 of Kryphioiulus occultus. NCBI lineage: Eukaryota > Metazoa > Arthropoda > Diplopoda > Julida > Julidae > Kryphioiulus > Kryphioiulus occultus. Next base: position 2,955 of record JAQGAF010004539.1, read on the forward strand.
TTTTACAACACATGCTCTCCCAAATGCTAACCATTTTATTAAACTATCGTTATTCAATATTACTTCAATAGGTCGGGCTATTGATTTGTCAAATTCGTATTATTACTGCCACCAAATTACTTTTCAGTGAGTTGGGAGTGTATTTGGCCACGCTTGGGAGGAAGGGCAATTCATAATAAATGTGACGTTATTTTATTCCTCTCACAGAACAAGACAAACTTCTTCGAATTATTGATTTTTATGATAAACACATTCTCGGCTGGTTGTAATTTCTTTTTTACTTATAATTACATCCAAAAATCCCGTTCAAAATATATGGCTTTACAGATATTCGTTTCGCACGCCATATACGTTGAAACAGTATAAAATGAGGTTCTGCGGTTTGTTTTTTAAGATTTTTTTAGGAAAAACGTTGGTATTTTACCAAGAGCCATATTTTTTTTCTCAGAGAAATTAAGAGATGGTGTCGCAGACACCAACAATATGGTGTGTATAATGTGAAATTTCTGTTTTTCTTTTCGGATGTACACTACAATGTACAACTTTGTAGTACCTGCTTCAAATATACACAAATATGTAAAATAACCACCCTACGTATGTAGCAGACAAGAATGACCCCTGTCCAAGCTGTACATTTAGCAATTTATCCTTTCTATGGTTGTATTTCTGTTTGTTTTGTTGTCGTGTTTGTCTCGTCTTTATCGTGACCTGACCTTGCCTCACCAAACATATTCTATACCCTAACTTAAAAATGTAGTTTCTTCATTTGGCTGCATCTAACCATAGGTAATCACTGCCAGCTTACGAGATATTAAGCGAAGCCGTCTTTCTCAAAGTCCATGGTGGAGCAGGGCAGCAGTGAGATTATATTGAAGTACATCCTTATTTATTTCTTTATTTTTGTATTTTTCCACGCTTCAGTAGCGTTCGCTTCCTGTAGTGAAGGTAAAATCTAGAGCAATGCACAACAATCAAGTGCGGATTTTTCTTTTAGTTTGGGTGCTTCCCATTTTTTCCATTATTCAGAAATACCTGGGCCTATTTTCATGAAACGTGAGGAGTGAAAAATTGAGAATTAGGAGTGATACGTACAGCTCAAGGGTTATGGGAACCTGGTTGACGACGTAGCAATTTTGTATTATCTCTAATTCATAATACCCTTCCTATAACCCTTGGGGTGCGCATTTAATGCAGTCCTCATTCCTGGTTCTTCACTTCCCATGGTTTGTGAAACAGGGCCCCTGAATCTTTTGGTCAAAAAATTTCGGATATTTGCTCGAGCATCATCTCTTATGTCTAGATAATGATAAACTGACAGCTACAGTCCTGTATGCTGCAGGAATCAAGATCAGACCGATATGAATAAATGAATGTTCTGACCTTATCAGAGAAGGCACTGTCCCTCGAACTGATCCCAATGACCGGAATGTGGTAGAAGCCGCAAGTGTAGGACACGGCAGCCGGTGACAAATCACCCTTGGAAGGATGACTTACGATGACTGCATACACCTGATGCTGTATCAGGCGTTCGCAAACAGCGAGGGCAGTTTGGATGGGATTTTCGTTCATCACGAAGGTTGCAGCCTCCATGGTGACCCCGGGTGGAAAGGAGTAGACATCAGAACGCAGGTTGGAAATTTCTTGGACGAAGTGCTGCACTGTTTCGTTCGTGCTCAAAACTCCTCCGATCATGTATTTCGTGGGGTTAGCGGCTTGAGTGCGGCGGATAGCATTGCAGCAGAGCAGTACAACAACCACGATCCATAGATGTCCAACGCCAAACATCTTAGAAAACTTGGGAGTCAGGGTTGTTGAGAAATATGCAGCGTTGCGAGCACATAGTGCGATTTAGCACAAGCCTCCCATTTGGAGTAGGAGGATTCGATCCAGGGTCGTTCTGAAACGAAATGAAATATGAAGCTGCCGTAGCGGAAAAATCGCTATCAGATAAAATCAATTTGACTGATGTCGATTTGGTGCTGGAATTTTATGGCGTTAATAAGAACTGTCCTTTCGAACGTCACTGTTCGAATCGTGGTTTCCATCTCGCTGGGGACATATTGGAAAGTTTCTGTTATGGAACAACTACGTAATGTTAATATATGAATAGCGTTGATTACTTACAGCGTTAGCACCCTGGTTTGTACGCAATTCAACCCAAAGAAGGCATGGACATCACTGGGACAGAGGCTGTGAATATGGAGAGAAAGCCCAGCATCCAGAATGGCGCGAGATGGTTGCTACGATCATAGTTATCTCCTTTCTGATTGGACGAGCGAAAATACGCTGGAACGCAAGCGCGTGGCGCCATCTCTACGCCGAGTTAGCAAGCTCGGATTTTTCTTTGCTTGAAAGTTTTATTAATTTGTATCGAAACACGCTGAAATGCAAATTAAGTACGTTGCGAAACGTCTGATTTAAAACCTTCATATAAAAGCAGCCCATATCTGCTCTTGTAACTACTGGAGATTAACTTTATTATTGGCCGACCCCAGGCAAGGTACGTTTCACGAAATTGGGAGATAGGAGTTTTGGTCTTTTGGATGTCCTATGATTTGAGTCTGGTATTTTTGAGCATATAAAAAACATTTTATAAGGTACACCTCGGTTGTACCATGTCTTTATGCTCCATGCGGGGGCTGCTAAACGTGCGACATGTGGCCAACAGATATTTCAGCACTACGAAAGCTGTTAGGAGTGGTGATGCGTACGTACCGTATTATACTGTACTGTAATTGCTATAAAGTACAGACAAGTGAATTATACTCAAATTATATATTGCTTTTCATTTCTATAGATGGTATTACCGAAAGGCCCCTATCAACGCCACCAAATCAACACTGTTCAAGGCTGAAGCAGCTGGCGCATTAGCATGGTGGTGGATCTTGTGGCATCTCTACAGCCAACCAGACCATCTTTTTGTGCGTTGATATTGGCCACAGCCCTTGATATATCTCGGCCAGAAATATGTATTAATTTGCACAATGTTGATGTCAAATGTACTTTCAGGGCGAGTTTGACTATCCTGATCCATCTAAATGGACGGACCAAGAACTGGGAATTCCACCTGATGACTTTGATGATTGAATTGGCATTACCCTAGCAAGTTGATTATGTGCAGTAATTACTGCTGAAACATAGCTCTGTATATGACCGCGAAATAGTTATAGTTTATTAAAGACTATTAAAACAAGGCTGCATTTTATTTCTTACCTTGATTAAAATTTTACAAAATAAGTCTGGTGCAGAATCGAAAATGATTTGGGCTCTATTGTTGCAGGTGAACCCATTCGCGCAATAAATTTGAGAAAGGGATAATAATGTACCTGTCAGAATGACCACGAAATACTAAGATCTTTGGGCCAATTTATCTTCGATCCATTCAGATCGCTTATAAAACCGTGGATCACCAATGTGTAGCACAGTGTGGTTGTAAAAATAGTAAAATAAAACTGCAACTGAAATAAATTATCGTATTAGCTAATATGTTGAATAGTTAAACACGTCAGACTACATATGGTTATTTACATACAGTATATACAAATACAAATACCTGTTCTTTGTATGACATATAAAGCCAGATAACCTGGTGTCCAAATGTACTTATATGGATCATTCCATCCCAATGTCTAGAAAACAACAACAGAACAATAGCCAATTAGTCAATTTAGTTTTGTGAAAAACTTGAACCGATTTTAAAATAGCTTTAGGAGAGCCACGGTTTCACGGTTGCCATTATCTTGGCAACATTTTTACTCAAGGGATTATTGGATGTTTCCATGACAAACTGCATGGTTACCTAAAAATGCGGACTATGTTAAAGGACGTCCATATGGGCAAGGGGACCTGAATTGTGGCAAAAGTGGAGTGATAAAAACGAGTGATACCTCCATTAATATTATTTATCAAACAGGAAAGAACAAGACGTTGCCAGCTAGTGTATTATTTGGGGCCAATAAAAAAAATTCTGCAAAGCCAAATATTACTTTTGCAAATACTGGATGAGGTGAACAACAAATTACCAATTTCCAAACATGATGGGCAATGCTTAATGCAAGATACGTTAATGAGACCAAGATGCAGATCCGAAACCTGGTTATCAACATCCATATCAAGCCTGCTTGAAATATATACGTGCTAAAGAATAACAAAAAGATGACGATGATATCGAATAATATGCAGGTGTCTTGAAGGCTGAAATTAATTTGCGCAATTGTATTTAACAAGTCGAACAATTAATCACACATGTTGGGAAATGATAGAAAACTCACATAAACAGCACCAGCTGAACGACATTTTCTGCTCTTAGTACATCAATGAAAGTGTTCATAAATAAATCGACGATTATGAGGGCGATATGCAGATAAACAACGAGGCGATAGCGTCCAACTTTCATTCTATTCTAATTTCATACCTGCAAATAAATGCGCATTAGATAAATAGTCAACATTATACGCGATCGACTGATCGACACCATGATATGGCGTACTCACATATGAAGTTGTTTCAATGGTAATAAAGTTTATATTCAAACAGAGACGTTGTTTCACGATTTCCTTTTCCATTTTCCATCAGTCATATGAAAGAGCTTTTAAAATCAAAATTTAAAACAACAAAACGCGCTAAACTCGTGGTATTCAACTAAAAATAAAAACAGAAAACAAAGCAATGATACCAGACTAAGATACTCGAGTACACCTGTATATAATGTGAATAAAGATACTATTAATTATTCAAATTGTGCGGTATACAGAAACGTTTTCCCTAAAATACTGTTTAACACTAAAGCGATTTATCTGCAAGAACCAATGTTGGCAAGAACATTTGGTTGAACATTAGATTGGACAAGGTCAAAGTTGCCTGGCATCATTGTGGACTTTAAAAATGGCGCTGCCCAACAAGGGATGTGATTTGGGTGAGCAAATAAATACAATCATTGCAAAAAATCGATCAATCGTAGTTATAATTTAACCCGTTTAAATATTGTGTTGTTAAGGACTCGACGACAATAATTGATTGATTTCAAATTTTTTTCGACTTTTTGTGAGTTTTGCATTTGGGGGTTTCAAGGTTGATTGGGCATCCTTATCGAAGTCGAAGGTCGATCAATAACCAAAGTTTAAATCGTAAATTATCTATCGTTAGTTTTGTCAATTGAATACTGTAGCCTAGTTGTGCTTAGACATGAACGCATGAAAAGGCTGCATGGTGTGTTTCACCATAAGTGGTTGTCAAAATTTATGATAATTCAATCAAATTAGGCTATACAGTTACAGTATGTACATACAGTACTTTATGTGCCAAATATAACTACGGATTCTTATCACATATGTAAAAGTCTGTCTTAAAAGTGGCTGATCCGTATTGAAATGAATAAAATTTGCCTAATTATTTGTATGAAATCAGAAGTAAATTTTAACGTGTTATTTGAATTTTTATTGCCATTCTGTCGAATTAGGTAGCCAGCCTCAAACATTAGGGGGTGTCAATCCCAAAAAAGAACTCGAATTCTGGTTCTTCGAGAATTCGAGTTCTTTTTTGGGATTGACACCCCCTAATGCAAAATAAACCCTTGTCGTGTAAATTAAATCGATTTTTAGCAGCATGAATCAATATTGCTGCATGCTATGAGAAATTACTACCTCATTTGCGTTTATGCAGATCTGGATTGGATAAATAAAGTTCAAGTTAATTTACCTGCAGTTGAAAAGAGGGTACAACATTTGGCACAATCACGTCAATTAAAAGGGAACTGTCAGGTATGAAAATGGCGCATTCAACTGTCATCAAACTATTACCTCACCTAAATGATTTTCATTTCTTTACACCTCAACTGGTTCCTCAGGCTGCTTGGTTACTTCGTGCAGTAACCTGCATTGACCTAACTACACTTGCTGGTGACGATACAAAAAGCAATGCACAAAGATTGTGCTTCCAAGCCAGTGAACCCATCCACCGGGCTATTTTAAAGAAATTGAATTTCAATAAAAGTAAGAATCACGCTTGGAAATTCATGTTAGGAAATGTGTGAAATGGGCTTTTACAGCTGTTTTCTCTTGCAATAGAAATAGCCACTGGAGCTGTTTGCGTCTATCCATCCCGTGTTGGGGACTGTGCAAAAGCGCTGAAGTGTGCTGGTGCTCCCCAAATCAATATAGCATCAGGTAAATTGCATTTTCAAGGACAGTTGATATGGAAATGATTCAAAATACGTAAGTACAAAGGCATCAAGTGACTTCTTTCGAATTATAAACCAGATTTTTTTAGTAAACAGAAAACTTAGGGTTGCACAGTATGCCAAAATTATTAAGTTCTTTACCTGATTATAAATGTCTGTCATCTCCTTGTAGTTGCTGCTGGCTTCCCAAGTGGGCAATATCCTTTAAATACCCGACTGGATGAAATATGTCAGGCCGTGAGTGATGGAGCAACTGAAATTGACATTGTTATAAATCGTAATCTTGCATTAAATGGAGACTGGAAAGGTATGAGAAGAGATATCTTCATTTGAGATGATTGGGGTGATGGTTAACATTAAACGAACATCAGGCTTTTCTGACAATGTTCATAACAGGTGTCTATGAGGAATTACGTGAAATGAAGCAAGCCTGTGGAAGTGCACACATGAAGAGTATTCTTGCAACTGGAGAATTGGGAACACTGACGAATGTGTACAAAGCCAGTCTTGTTGCAATGATGGCAGGTATGATAAATTCACTATGTTCCACAGATGAAGCATGCAACGTATAACACTTACTTGTTCTTATCTCTATTTCTTTCAAGGCTCAGACTTCATAAAGACTTCCACTGGAAAAGAAAGTGTCAATGCTACACTTCCAGTAGGACTCGTCATGGCACGGGCAATAAGAGATTATCAATGGCGAACTGGATTTAAGGCACGTTTTCGTCCTTTTCCTTATTTTGTTTCTTACCATAAGCATGCTCATATGCGGCTCTTTAACATTGGTTCTCAACATTGAACTCTTATTTACTACATTATGAAACTTGTCAGTATCTCCAGTCTGGAGATGTTCAAAACCAAACATTGACGATCTCAAAATTGGCCATCGATACATTTCCAGTACACGATTAACTTTCCACTAAGACTTTCTAACCTTTATTAAATAATTAGGTTGGCCTTAAACCTGCTGGAGGAATTCGAACACCACAAGATGTCTTAAATTGGCAAGTCCTCATGAAGGAAGAACTGGGCGATGAATGGACAAAGCCAACGTTGTTTCGTATTGGTGCAAGTGCCCTTTTAACTGCTATAGAACAGCAATTATTTATTCTGGCATTTAAAAGAGCTCCAATACCCGGAGAACTTTCTTCCATGTAAATTTCTAAGAAATGAATACTACATATGGCATTATAAATAGGCTATCTTAATGTGCATAAATAGTAACCTTAGTGTGCATTGTAGTGAAGTTACAGAATGATACACATATATTACATTACACACTTTGCAAGGTATTCGCATGCATCTTTGTTTCGAAATGACCCAAGTAGTGTAAATTGTTAAGTTCGTATTTAATGTAAATGGGAATGAAATTAAATAGCATTACCAATGCATATTTGTGTGCTCATCAATTATAAACAGACCAAGGATCTATTGCATTGCATCTACTTCCTTTTTGTTGTCAGAATCTTTCTCTTTTTCTTCCTTGTCTTCCTTCTCACCATCAGCTATTTCATCCTCGTCAGATTTGTTGGCATCACTTTGTCCTGGAACCCACAAACCAGATTTAATACAGCGCTGCATGTGATATTGTGCTTCTTCTTCAGGTAATTTATCTAAGGCGTCTTGTAGAAGTTCGATGTTTTGAGTTTGAAATCCTTCCTTTAACGCCTAATAAAATTAATCAAAATTTTCTTCAGTGCACTAAAATAATTTAAACGTGGATTCAAAATGTCTCATGTAATTTCACACCTCTGGTAATGTTTTCAAGACTTCCTCTGGATCTAGAACTTCTGGTTCTTCTGAAACCTTCTACAACAAATTTGCACTAATCAATATTTTCCAGTAGGTAATTATGTGTCACTAAATAAAACCTGTTATCTGCATCAATCAAACAAGAATAGAAATTAAAAGCTGTCGTTACCATAGGAACTGTTTCCACTTGTTGATATGCAACTTTTTTTGACTTTGCATGGTCCACTACCCTTTGTTTGAACAGGTAAAGTTCTTCTTCAAAAGCTTCTCGGTATGTGGAATCAGGCATTTGCAATCTAAATGTGAGATACACGTTAAAGCAATGTTATCAATAATAGTTCATATTAATATATGCAGTTTATAAACACAAAACATAAGTACTGTAAACATCATACCTCGTGAAAAAGAAAGCAATTATTTCTTTTGGTGCAACCCCTAACTGCTTAGCCAACTCCAGGATATATTGAATACAAACACATTGGTGTGCAACAAATGATCCTACAGTACGTTTCTAAAAGGAATTATTAAACAAATGCTTAAATAATTGGAAATCACATATCATCACTAAAATTCATGAAGACCTCACCTTTTCAATTTCCAAGGAAATGCATGTATCAACGAGATAATTGGCAGTTTCCTCACAAGCGAGATGAGGGTATTTCAGCAGAAATCCACAACTGTTCTCAGGTTTACGGAATTTTGAGAATAATCTCAAAAGTTTTTCATTTGCCTTGACAAAAGAGACCTGAAAGTTTGTAAAAATACGAATATTCATTGAGCGTTAATAGAATTATCGACGAAATTTTTACCACATGGCAAGTCTCTACCTGATGGTCTTCAGCAGTAATTCCGTCTCCTACTGAGTTGCTAGCTATCTATTAGAAGAATACCATTAATCGTTTATCACCATACTGATTATTCTGAAATGAAATGTAAATAGCCTACTTTACTCGCATCTCCATCTTCAGTTGCTTTCGAAGTCATCCCACCTTCTAGAGCCTAATAAGAAAAATGATCCCATATAACCAATTCAACTCAACTCGGCACGCTACTATATGATGACGAAAATGAGTGAATAGTAGGTCTATGAAACATAAACGAAACGTCAAAATACTTCAGGAAACGTGTAATACTTTGAAAAGATTTGACAACAGCGTGTCGATAAATAACATTTGGGCCGATTCAGCTGTAGAAATGGTGCCAAGTCTCAGAATTTATGCTCTGGAGTGGCTGTCGGTTAAATTGATAGTTGGATAATCTGGTGTTCTACTGTATAATATTATAAAACTAGGAAAAGGTAGAAAATAATTTTTATATTTTTTTTAATCTAAGACCCATAGAAATCTCCACATATTTGTTTTTTGTTCATTATAGGGGCCATGCATATATTACGTAACACACCAAGGGGTGGGTGGGTCCTCCTGAAAGTGTTTCGAACAGTTAAAGGGGGTCTGTGGATTTTTCTCCTAGAGTTACGTAACATTTTTCAAGGGTCAGGATCAGGATTCTACCACAGAGTGTTACAGCTATAGACAACAGCAGAAGTTGATGTACAAAATTAACTATTCTGAGCTCTGCAGTGCAGATTTGGAATGCACTGGTGAAGATGGCTAAATCAAAAACATTGTCATCAGTAACATTGCAGAATCGATAACAAATGGTACACTAGGTCCTGTATAACCTACAAGTTACATCAAAAATCCATGGGTGAATTTGAAATGTTGTTCAAACGTGTTACGTAACACTAGGGGTGGGTTGTCTGCGAAGTGTTACAGTGTTAAGAGGGGGTGGGTCTCTAAATTGGGGCAAAAATTGTGTTACATAATATATGCACGGCCCCATAGGTAATTGCCAGGGTGTTTGGGGAAACATTTCGGGGTGCACATGCATTGCCCGATGAAGAGCACACAGGGTGTCTATAAACTACCTGTAACACTGTGGTTACATGCAAACTTTAAGCTGCAATACACCTGAGGTCAAAAGTTCTATTGTCGGGTTTATGAAATTCACCCTAGCTTAAATCCTGCATGCAGAACGTACACACTAGCAAAACATGCCATGACTCAATATATGCAGGGAGCAGTTTTTTTTTTTGCAACAGGGTCATATCAAATGGAAAAGAACGCAAATTTTGACATAGGCCTACTGTATGTCATGATAGTACATGTAGGGCGCTATATCTAGGCAAAATTATACGAAATATTCGTTGCAAAGCTTTACACTGGAAAGAAATGTAGGTGCTCAAACACCGGGTCGGCTATCATTGATATGCCATAATTAATAACGAGTACGCTACATGCAGGAATTTGTAAACGTTGACTTTGTATACTTTATAGCCGACGTGCGCATAATTACAATTATTTGACAACGTTACATCAAAGTCGAAAATGTTCAGTCATACCTGATTAAATCTCATCTCTTTTCGTAAAATCCCTTCAATGATTCCACTGGAGTCAACATCATTTAGATGATCAATTGGTGCTGGGTCAGGATCAGTTGATCTTCCATGCAGCGACGTTGTTGCTTCTTCACTGTGAACGCGTTGTTGGACTACTCGTCTTCTGTATACTTTGGGATTGAACCGAGCTCGACCCCTTTTTGGCATTATTAAAACAAAAATAAAGTTAATACATCGACAAAAGTGGCCATCAACCACTTCAAGAGAGAAAAGAATATAGAGGGCGCTGATGTAAAACAAAGCAAAGAGTTTCGGGAACCAGCATCATCACAGATGGCGCTAGCTACTATTACTTTGAAGGTTAGTGTAGATACAGGGCACCTGGAGATGAAATTATCAACTTTCCTGACTTTTCCAGGTTTTAATGTAAATTTTCCTGATCATTGAAAATGGAAAATTTGCCATATGCGACAGTGTAATGAATGTTATATTTATTTCCTATTATAAATAAACAGGAGATACATCACAACTTCGTTATTAATTTTTTAAAGAAATCGAATGTCATCTCGATTGATTATTGCAAGTGCTAGTAGCTCCGTAAAATGATTTGTTAAATGTATAACTGAATTGTTGAATTGCCCTGACTTGTTCAAAGTAATTCAGTTTTCCTTGACTATTCCAGGCCTTTTCAATTTCCCTGATAATTCCTGGTTTTTTAGGTATCTGGGGGAACCCTTTATTATGTCATCAAAAATGTTTTATAAAAAATGCCTTAAAATCAATAATTTAATGGTGATCCAGTTTTGCACCAACAGCGGATCCAGCACATTTTCAAAGAGGGGGGGGGGGGGGGGGGGGGGGGGG
>JAQGAF010004540.1:0-14145 GCA_034687865.1 Kryphioiulus occultus
CTATGTAATGTAACCGTTATAACAAATATGCTTTGAAATATGTACTCCTTTTCATTTAATCGTGAACAACAATTCTTTTACTTGTTCAACTACTTTTTTTGATCACTGTATTTTAACAATCAACATCCCAGCGGCATCCTGAAGTCGAGGAGGATTGTTTAAAGTTACACACAGAAGACTAGTACGGGTTTGATGGTTGAGGCTGTAGTGAAGGTCAAAGGAAGTCCACCACTATCTGTTTCCATCATTTTGAAAACTCGTACATGTACGTCATACTGCGGGAATTGAGACTAATGATGGATGTAGTGATAAATTCGTGGGCATACACGAGTTGTCCGAAAAATATTAAGGGCATTGTTAAGGGGCCGTGCAAATATTACGTAACGCACAAGGGGGTGGGTGGGTACTCGTGAAAGTGCTTGGAACTTTTACAGGGGGTCCATGCGTTAAGTAATATTTTTCAAGGACCAGGATATCTTGAAAATTCTTCTGCAGTGTTGCAACTACATGTACATGTATAGACAACAGCATTAGCTGATGTATAAAATTAATTATTCTGAGCTCAGCAGTTCAGATTTGCGATGGATTGGTGATGTCTAAACCAAAAAGATTGTCATCAGTAACATTTTGCAGAATCAAAAACATGGGGTACACTAGGTCCTGTATAAACCTACATGTACAAGTTTCATATAAAATCCATGGGTGAAACTCAAATTTTTTCTACAAATGCGTTACGTAACACTAGGGGTGGGTAGTCTGCAAAGTGTTACAAGGGGTGGGTGGGTCTCTAAAGAGGGCAAAATTGCGTTACGTAATATATGCATGGCCCCACAATTTAAAACAAACGTTTTTCGAATTTGACACTTTTAGATTAGAGAGGGTCGAAATTAGCAATGACGAGAACATCGAGGATTTTTTTTGCAATAATTTGCATTAATGACGGAAATGCCGAAGTCAATTATTTGTTTAAAATAAGATTCGTACACAAATTTGCTAAGTATAATTTCGTAAGTTATAGTCTCCTATTTATCATTAGGATAGCCATGTAGGCAACACCTTTAAAAAAATAGCAGAAAAAATTGATTTTGTTATGGATAGTTTTAAAAATCCGGTCATACGCATTACTGGATTTTTCCTAAGAAACATCAGAACAGATGAAATTTTTAGAAAAATGGAAATAATAACACAGCTTGCAAAATTGATTTTCTGAGACATTTAAACACTCAAAATTGTTGTACCACAATAAATTTCCAGATGTTATATGAATTTCCCTGACTTTTCCAAGTTTTCCAGATGGCCAGTCACCCTGACCAACACATCAAAGTCAAGCCATGGTAAAAATACAAGGTTTCGTGCGTCTTGTAAGGCAGCCTAATGACGCCAACAAGTCTCATGCGTTTAAATCCATCAAAGTTTTGTGAATGCCAACAATTTCCCAATTAATTTCTCTGTGGGATCGCACAAAAACAATTGCAAGGCCATTCACAACAAACGTCCTGAAGGAGGAAATCCCAACCTAGAGCAGGAAAGATATTTTATTACATCCAGTGTTCAGGAAGTCAGCCAGAAACGTTTATGTTGTCCGGAAAGACTTGATCGATGCCCATCGCTGATATGTCTTAAAACCGAGTTTATCCCTATCTTCCATTTCGTTCTCTCTCCCTCTTATTTCATTCTCATAAACCAATTCCTTCATCTGGAGTGATGCGACCTCCATTCTTTGGAACCTTCATTGGCTGGGCAACACTCGATGATCTGCTGGCTGTTGACTATAGTGATGGTCACATCGAATGAGTGTCACATAAACGAGAAAGGTTAAACATGACTTCTGTTTCATTCTCTGGCTTACTTCAAAGTTTGCTATCTAGGATAGAATTGCCCTAACAATACACATCAAACAGTCATGGAGTTGTTAACAGTAGTTTTTAACGCCGAATTTTTCTAAAAAATAATAATTTTGTTGTCTACATAGCAATTAACGTGTTACCATCTGTTTTAATAGCCCAGGACAGTAAGTGTATGTATCAGCCTTGCGCAAATGCATTAAGTCATAATTGTAGCAGCATATCAATAAATGCTCATTGCCCTTGAAACAATTTGGATAGCGCTTGCATCAGTTGAATTATACAGGGGTGCCACAAAGATGAAATTTTCAACTGCATTGAATTTTCCCTGACATTTCCAGTTTTGAAAACAAATTTACATGACCACCCTGACCACTGAAAATGCAAAAATACGGCAATATGACATACGCCAATGTATGGAATGCTATGCTATATTTATTGCTACATTATACATAAACAGATGATTGAAAAAGTCGAGGAAATTCCACATAAATAACGCATTTTACATAACTAGTCATTGGGTAACACAACAATCAAGAGATAACAAGCCATTCTGTGGAAGAAATTACTACATGTATGGAAATTGTCAATTTAAAAAACTAATCTTAGATTTGCTGTTTCGTAACGAAAAGTTGTTTTAAGTAAATCTACTTTTCATGACCTTCCCTTGACTTTTTCAATTTCCCTGACATTTCCAGGTTTTCCAGGTCTGGGAGAACCCTGTTATACATACGTCAGTACAGTCTGTACACAAGATCATATCAGACTTGCAGCATTTTAATTTGTGCGTTGTCACTTTTAATTTCGTTGCAATAACTTAAAATTGCACCCAAAAAATTGGTGCTATAAAACGTCTCGCTGCCTTTGCAGTGTTCAGATTTTTATGTGGCCTTTTTCGGTCCACTGTCTTCACGGGCCCAACCTGGAGAGGTTTGAATGCAATTGCCCCATCGCAACGACTCCTATGAAAAATAATAAAGCGTCTTTTATGCTGCTTAACTGGCAGGATTTTCGAGCCTGAAAGCTGTGATGATTGAAAGTTGAACAAAGTGAGTCGATTTTCATCCATTGAACGATTGCCATGGCCCGGACTCAAAATGATTCCTAGCCGAATATATGGACCCATTTCCCTTCGAATTTCGCCATCACTAAACAATTGCCATTCATTCGTCCTAATATATTCGGCGTGTTAGTGACTTCGAATAGCAGCCCTGTCTGCCATTTGCGCTTTATTTTTGCCTCTATTTTTCTTATCCTACCCTGTCGCCTATCTCTCACTTGCCATCCGAAATATATATGTAGGGAAGATGGGGGTTTACAGACGCAGTGGGCCATTGTTTTGTCCCTTATTTTACGAAGGAATCGTATAAATCTCTGGATTCTGTAAGTGTGCGAGCGCACATAGCAATGAAACCATTGTTGCTTTTTTCATGGCAATTGATTAAGGGTGGGCCTCTTTGGTTAGGAAGGTCGTGTGCAAATAAGGTCAATAAATTCAGTAATCCCTTGATGTGTAACTCACGATAAACCGATGGTACGCTTAGTAGGCCAGATGATACATATTGCATTATATGGATAACGCGACGTTTACTTGAATTAAGTTTACTTGAATTAAGTTTACTTTACTTTCATACTTTCATTAGTTATCTACTTCCCTATAACTAAGTAAACTAAAAATAAAGCATGCAATGTTTCAAACTAATTTCTTCTCAAACGGCCAAAGCAGAAATTAGCTAATAAACTACCGTAGAACACTAGTTAAAATACCAGAAGTTGAAATCTACTAGCTTCTTGTCATGTGATACGTGTACATGTCTGTCACTGGCCCTTATTTTAATAACCTTACGTTAAATATTCCAAGCTAGCAATTAATTACGAGTCTGCGTGAACACGCAATCAAAATTTAACTGCCAAATTATTATGTGCCATATAAGAATTACATGGCTGGCTTAATTTTACTGCACCATGGCTGAAATGAACGCTAAAAAACCTAATCGTTTAATCCAGAAATTCGCAATTTACGAGCATTACGTTGGTGCGAGATTAAAAATTTCCAGAAAGCTAATGAATACAACAGACAATATCAAGAAACAGAAAAATAGGGGGGAGAAACTGCTTCACAGTTGCATATATTGCAATCAGAGTGCTCTTGCATGTGAATACATTAACTTCTATATCCATTGTTAACTTTCAGACTTCACAGGATAGGCAAATCCAAATTTTAATTCAATTTTTTCATTGGATTCCTTTCTTATTTAATTCGGCGCTTAAATCTCATAAAAGGTTGTTAAGAGTGCCAACATAGTATACGTCTCCCAGTCTTCTAGAAGCCAAGGGAGCAAACATGGAAGCATTTAATTGGATTAGCAAGATAGTTTGTAAGATATTTCCACTGTACTCAAAAAGCGCAACTGGGCATTTTCAACAAGAATGCAAGTTGGACCAACGAAAACAATTTGCAAAATAAAAAACTCTGTATTGTAAATTCATTAATAAATTGCAATTATTGGGAATCCTCCAACACTGGAAACCCTAAAAGCTAATTTCCCACGAATTCGTTTGCAACTGCCAACTTAACATGGCATCACACTAGATCGACTCATGAAAGCAATGAGAAACTAAAACATGAACAAATAAAAATAACCAGTATCACCTTACGCAGCTAATGTCAAGCGATCATAATTTATGTGGTCTATAGGACTACATAGCGTTAAGAAAACGTGCCTTAATTGTTGTAATACCCTAAATTTCATTAACAGTCTGGATAAAAGGCGTAACGATCTAAACAAAAGAACATTCAAACAAACCTGAAATTGATGTCTTCAACGCCCAAATCCAGGAATTGTCTTCGCTGATCATGCTTGGATCCATGTGATCCAGAGAATCGTACCCTTGAGATTCTAAGGTCACACGTTAAACCAATGGGGAAAGGGTTATAAGGAGCCACATAAGACGTGGTGATTGCGGATCGCACTCGTGGGATTCAACGCAACTCGCATTGGTTTAACACAGGATTCCACAGCACCTCCAGTCCTCTTGGTGGTTTGGGCGTCCATACCGATTTTCTCGATAAGAAAAGTTTGTGTTCAAATTGAATGTCCAATAAAGTCAAACATCATCTGTGAACATCATCATGATGTGATTTCCAGAAGTTATCTAGTTCTGAAAAATAATAAATACGTTATAATAAGTCAGTGTTCTAGAGATGAATAACCCATATGGTGCAAATCAAAGAAAAATGGCAGAGCTATTTTTCTGCTTTTTCACTTCGCTTCAGCAAATATCCAAATTCAATTATCAGCAATTGCGAACGCCATAGAGGCAGGGTCCTTTAATTGGCCATCGTCTTCCATTTCAGAGACGTGTAAAAACTGTGCATGCATATTGCATTCCACCTGGCTTGTTTTGCATGTTTATTGGATTTTACTTAGAAGTTTATTTTCCAAGGGTTCCCAAAGTTTTAGTAATATAAAATCCCCTGACTTTCCCAGGTTTCATAGGTTAATTTTTGTATTTTTTCCCTGACCTTTAGTTTTCCATCGACCAATATAAACTCAAAAGTCCCTGCCCTCTAATTACTGAATTTGCATAGTAAAGGAAATCACACAACAGCAAAGTATTAACGCACTTTTTAAATTCGATTTCTAAGTAGAAGTATTCAGGTGCTCGGAATTTATTTGAATTTGGCAAATTTCAATATCATCATGCTGACATATTGGGGCTTTTTTTCATTGTGCAAATGTCAACTTCACATAAAAATCATGGCAGATACTATAATGGATTGATGGACTACAATTAGGAATTTTCTGAATTTTTTCCCAAAATTCCCTGACTTTCACAGGTTTCCCAGTCTGTTACAAACCCCCTGACTTTCCCATGTTTTCTAGGATTTTCCGTTTTCCCAGGATCAGGTTGTCAAGAAGTAGGGAGGTCGAATTAGAAGTATGTAGGAAAAAGGCAAAAAAAAAATAGGGAGAACATAGGAAGAATATTGGAAAAAGGAAAAAATATAGGAGGAATATAGGAGTTTTTTCTTTTAAAAAATCAGTAAATTACTGCAGTTTATAGCGTTTCCTACATATTAATTGTTTTTGCTCAGTAATTTGCGACCCAATCTACAACTGGCTCTTTGAGAACGCCATAGGTAATTTTTTTTACACAAACTAGAAAAACTAGTGTAAATAATAACATTTAAGAGAACGCCATCGACGAAATTTAAAGAAAACCTTCAGCTATAATGCATTTTTAAAGACATTCTTAGGATTATTAATATGCAAGAGAATGCCAAAGGCGATTTCTTTTAAATATCACTTTTTACAAAAACTAGGCCACAAATGATGGATTTAAGATTTCTTTTCTAAAAAAATTGTATGTGTGTATATGCTAACATATAAGAGAACGCCGTAGACGAAATTTAAAAAAAAAATACAACGCAATTTTAAGATATTTTCACAAATATTAATAATCAACAGAATGGCGTACAAGAAATTTTTTTAAACAAAACCGGAAATGATATATATATATATATAGATTTAACATTAATTTAGGCGATCCGCAGGCGAAACTTTTAGAAACACCAAGTCTCAGATGCTGAATTTTAGTCAGTATCTACTATAGGAATTTTTCTAAAAATATAGGACTATATATAATGTAGTATTACCTCAAAAATATAGGAATTACTTGACAGCCTGTAGTATTAAAACATTCAAAAGCTCAGAATTCATTTGAATTTGGCAAATTTCAATATTGTCATGGCCTTTGCTTCATTACATGTGCAAATGACAAATTCACCTAAAACTTATAGCACAAGTTTTAATGGATTTATGAAATACCTTCTGGCTTAAAATTAGGAAATTCCTGACTTTTTAAAAGTCTGTTACAAATTCCCTGACTTTCCCATGTTTTCCAGGATTCCCCGGTTTTCCAGTATCTTGTGGGAACCCTGGTTTTCTCTACTGTCAAAGTTGTAGTCTTTCTCCTTAGACCTTTTCCTCCAGAGTTGATGTGCCCAGCATTGGATTAGTCTGGTAGCGTCTTAATTGAAGGAAACCAGCAGTATCTTTGCCCAGCACTCTCCAGAACCGGAAGTGCCAGCAGCAAATCAATGCTCACCCTATCTTTGCACAACCCAGCGACCTTTGCAGGCCCGGTAGAAACTCCGTTATTAAATCTGACGTGACAAGCTTCCATCGCAGCGTATTGACCAACTGTCAATAAAGCAGAAGTGTTAAATTTATGGCGAGGGACCTATGACCGCCGTGTCAAGCATCAGCAGGGGTTGACGAGCTAGAAGCCCAGTGTCCAGCGACGGAGTGACCGCAGCTTTCAAGATGAATTGAAAGTAAAGTCAATAGACGTTGGCCGCCAATAGCCTTAAATTATTCTGGGCAGGTAAGTTAAGCGATTACGCCATTGACCAGACTGGCCAGCAGCGGTCACTACTTCCTCTTCCATTGTTCATGAAGCGGAATTTCATTCCAGGCTCGTGTTTTCGTCTGAAGTCATCAAGACCTAGGGCCATACTAACTCATAATAGATGGAAGGTACATTCTCTGATTCAACATCATTAGTTTCTACCGATGGCATCCACAGTCCTTCTCGTTGATTTACTCCGACTCGCAACCATAGTTGAAGTTTATTGGCGAAGACCATCAAGAGTGAGAGAAACCAATGCGACATTCTGGCTTAATCTGGCTCAGTCGTCCAAAAACAAGGACAGAATGGCTCCAGGCGCGACCCAGGTTTGCTTCTGATTTGTGGATCACCAACTCCTTCAGATCCTTATTAGAGATCACCAGGCTATTACTTCCTCATGATTACCCAATTTCATCATTTGCATCTTGAAATCTCTTTGATGCTCAGCCGCTACACAACAGGCCCGTACATATCTGAATCGGTATTTGCTATTCCTGTAGCAATTTTTATTCAAGTCACTCATTCAGGGTTCATACCAAAACTTACAACTCAATTTCCCTAACTTTCCCTGACTTCCCCTGACCAAATCTGATCAATTTCCCTGATTTCCCCTGACCAATTTTGATCAATTTCCCTGAATAATCAAATAAAAATATCACATGTTGGATGTTCCTGCTTTAGCAAATAATTATTAACCGCTAATTTTTTGCCATCATGTAGATCACGTAGAATATGATTCGCGAAATATTGCACTGTTAGCTTTTATATTTGGACAACACAGCCGTAATTGGGTTCTACGTACACCCATGTAAAATGCATCATTTTATTTTCTTGAATTTCTTCGACTTTTCAAAGTAAATTCATGTTTCCTGACTTTTCCAGGGTTTCGCAATTAATTTCCCTGTCTTTTCCAGGCTTTTGAAATTAATTTCCCTGACTTTTCCAGGTTTTCCAGACCTGCAGAATGAGCCCCATATTATTATATAAAATGATCACATAACAAGAGTACTCCAAAAACAACCTTACTTTGGTACAATGGATGTTGTTTATGACAAAACAATATGAAGCCATGAGGCAATAACCATTGGCCAATGATAAAATAAAGAATCATGGGTTCCAAAAGGTTTCCATAGTGGGCCCGAAACCCAGTTCTTTTATAAGTATTTCTCTATTATATAGGATTAGATTGAGACAGTCTTGCAAGGCGATTCAGATCATTAATTCCCCAGCAAATTTTCAATAATAGGTTTTGGCAATGTTCACATGCTGCCTCTTAAGCTAAGATGTTGCTGCTTCCAGGGAAACGTTGCTTTCTATAGAACTATTTCCAATGTCTTTGCTTTTTCCTTTTTTGACTCAGTCAATACCATGGCAACATAACCAACTGGTTGAATCCACTGAAAAGCAATCAGAGTCCCCGCAGGCCCACCAGAGATTTTGCCACCTCTAAAATAGTCCTAGAATTTATCGTTCAAAAACTATTTTGAAAGGTAAATAAAGTCAGAGTATACTCAATTTCTGCATGAGTATTCTTCACAGAATCAAGAAAGCGTGTTACAGCTTGGAGTATAAATGTTTTAACAAAAAATGGAAATTGCCAGACAACAGGCCAAACAGAACACGAAAAAACTTAAGATAAACAAAAAATATTGGCATAAATAACGTGCTGTGTATTTCAATTCAAAAGTGTTTATTTATAGCGAGGTAATAAGCTTTCCATATTCTCTATAGGTGATTGTTGCTGCAGCTGGAAAAATTGGATGAATTTAAGTTTAAGATTGTTCCATACATTTTTTTCCAATCTGAACATTTTAAAATTTTCAAAGTAATCTTCAACTAGTAGTTTTTTGGCTAGGGTTTTGCGACTAATACCTTGAAAAGGGCATTTCAGTTTGTCCAACAATAACACTCAATTATCCACTGTAGCACAACTCATAACATATGGTCTCAATGTCGTTGACCAGAAATGCTTTCAATGCAATCGAATTCCCATGATCGATAAAGCAGAAGTGACACATATTTAATCTTCTTTGGCATACATTCAGTTTATTCAAGTCAATGAAAGAAAACTTTCATCTCAGTATGGATCTACACAAGGACGATTTCTATATCTTGATGGATGCTTCCATGTCGACAAACGACTGACTGTGGGCTATCAAACAACCAATATCAATCAGCATAGACCAAAATTGGTTCTTCAAACCCTGGCATCCAATTTGTTCAAAGTCATATTTTCAATAAGCCAATTTGTAGCTGTATGACATTCAGCACTGGGGTTAGCTTGACCAACGGAAATTAATCTTTAGTCTACATCTTGCATTAAAAAAAGCAAACGCTGGTATGGAGCATAAGCTTAAGTATTACTGAAGTTCTTTATCTTCCCCCATCAATTCTTCCCAGAATATACCTTAAACGCTTGAGCCAGAAACTGGCACGATATACAGTAACATGTGCATGATAGTAATCGTACAAACGCCAATGTCATTTTAGAAAAGCCTATTTTCGAAAATACGAGTAAACGCCATTGTCTTACGTCATGGACTCAAGCTCTAGTTGATAATTCTAAAAAAACAACTGTTTCAAATGAGTTATTTTATGACTGAGACTGCACAGATATTTGGAAAATTACTTAACACGGGTCGTTCAAGTATTATGTCATGATTTTGGGGAGGTAGCCAAATGCTGGTACATTTGATGACAGCAAGCAAATGATGAAGCATGGAAAACCTCTCGTTTACAACGTAATTTTAAGTATTCCAAACAAATTATCATGCATTTTGGAACACAATAAACAGAGTTCTCCAGAGAGGAAATTTTCAGCTTCGACAATCATTCCATATGCCAAGTTAATGAATTGTAGCCAATTTACAATGAATATTAACATATCACCCACCCAGAAGCCTATAAAACATTGGGTTGAAAGTAATCAAAGGTTTCATAAAAACTTTGCAACTCAATTTCCCTGACTTTCCCTGACCAAATCTGATTAATCTCCCTGACTTATCATATAAAAATGTCACGCAAATTTATCAGTGCAACTGCAAGACTTCTTGGTAAATTGCCTTTGCTTCATATTATGTAGCTTTTCGGATCCTCTTTTTTGATTCCATAAAGTTAAAAAATTGAAAGTCAAATTTGCTTGAATATTTTCCCTGACTTCAACCTGACCATCCCCGACTTAATCGACAAAATGTCAACATTTCGTTTCCCTGACTTTCCCTGACGGTATGAAACCTGCATCATTATAGGTTTTTGTGGTCAAACGCAAAAACAATAGTTACCAAGAAAACCTTGTTTTTCACGAAAAAAAAAAAAAATAGCACCAAAATCTATTCCAGCCTTCAAATAAAATAAGTTTCATTTCCTTCCCCCTGACTTTCCCTGACGTATGAATCCTGCTCATTATAGCGCTACTATAACTGCCTTCGAAATGATATTTTGCAGGTTTTTATGGTCGAATGCCTCAACAACAGTTACCAAGAAAACCTTGTTTTTCACGAAAAAAACGAAAACAAAAAGCCCCAAAATGTATTCTTGCCTTCAAATAAAATAAGTTAGTGCGCAGCTAGAACTTCCCTGCGTTTGACATTTTACACCTTCCACATCGGCCTTATAAGTGGATAGAAATAAATTACTCGGGTCAGCAGTCGCATGCGGCGCCACATTGGCGTCCACTCTGGTAGGGTTGCAAGTTGGGAAATCTTGGAAATCCCTTCGCTCATTTATTCCGTTTAAAATGAGCATCATTTCTCGTTGCTAGGCATTGATTTGCGTGAATATGTCAAGACGTTAATCTGACAATAATGGTCTTGGGAGGCTGCGGCGCACAGCGGCTCTATTATCAGCCACCCGGTGGCAAACGTACAGTTCAGGATCAACGATGATACAATTATTCTGTTTTCAACTCGGTGCCTGCATTTGCGAGATCAGATTTTCAGCACCAACGGCGTTGCTTAGCTGTTGACGAAGTTTCTTAATTGGGGGAGCCAATCCCCCCAGCTTAATTCACTTACGCCAGTCCCACAAACAAAATCGTCATTTCAATGCAACTGCAAAATTGGATTTACTTTGAATGGATTAGGCGTTCCAGACGAGAATTCTAAAGCTTTTAATATGTTTAGGGCCAGTTTAATGAGACTCGTGAATGTGGTGTGCGGCAGGTCATGGTTCATACCAAAATCTGACCAAATCTGATTAATTTCCCTGACTTATCAAAAAATATCACGTGGAATGAAAATTAACTTTATCTGCAACACTACAATTAACTATTTTTTGTATTTTTCTGTCAGGATGGCTAGCCAAATCTTCAATTGAATTTCCCTGACTTTTCCAGGTTTTCCAGACACTTTTTGAAAAATTTCCAGACAATTTCAAGAAACAATTTTTACAGATTTTATCCAAGCAAATATACTATACGACGGAAATTTTAGAAATCATAGATCTGATCACGAAATGATGGAATTAGCCTACAATTTTTTAAAAATAAACGAAAATATTAATACTTGAGTCTGCCATAGGCGGCATTTTTGAAAAATTAAAAGAAATACTGGATTTTTAGTTAACTTTTAGTGTACGATGCATGCAAACAATAATGGTTGAAACCACTAGATCTTAAACACTGCATTTTTGAGGATTTCTTTGAAATATTCAAAATTCTACATAATGACGGAAACGCCATAGGCGTCATTTTTTTAACAGAAATAATGCATTTTAGGTGAATTTTTCATTAGAAAAGTTAAAGATAATGATAAAAAATGATAATGAAAACGTCGTAGGCGAAATTTTTAGAAAAAAGGTAGAACAAAAATACAGCTTTTCTAATGGTTTTCATGAGATACTTATGCCAATAAAAATAATTGTGCCGCAACAAATTTCCAGAGATTATGAATTTATCTGACTTCCACCAGACTTTCCCTAACTTATTGGTCAAAATGTCAACATTCCCCTGACTATCCCTGGCGGTATGAACCCTATACTGGAAATTTTTGAAAAATGCTGACATGATGAATTAAAATTGCACTTTGCCAATCTTGACTTTGCTAAAATGTACCCGAAACTGCATCAGACGAAATCTATCAAATAATTTTTCAAAACTAGAACCGCAGGTAGTGTATTTTCTTAGTGCATTTTCTAAGTCAATTAGCAAAATATAATTTCAACAATGAAGATTCATCCACAAACGTGGAATTTTTGTCAACACAAGGAAAACGTTCTTCTTTATATGAATCAACTAGTTCAATTTTAAATATCCTAATTTAAAAAACTCATTAATTAAAAATGACGAAACCGTGAGTTATTGAACAAGGGCCAAATTATTCGTAGCACACAAAGAAATGCTATTCAGGTACACTGTAAATTCGGCATGTTCAATTAGAAATTCTTGTTAAAATACATGAAGCCTAATTAATTAGATGTAATATAAATTTATCATTAAAATCCTTTATATTATTAATGATGCCAATTTGATAAAGCTGCACAACAACTAGGCAAAGTGAATTTTGTTCTTCATCGAGGACAAAGTGAAATGGATTTTTAAGATTTAAAGCTACAAATAACTTGTACTTGGAAAATCATGACGGTGCACTCATTACATTAGTTTTAAGTATTATATGAAAAAATAATGGAATTAAGATGAATGAGGTTTGGCAACAGGAGTCTATACATTATAGTAGACCTATTTTACCATTTGCATTTGCTAATTGAGTAAAATAAATGAGTATGTCAATTTACCCAACCAACTAATTTATTCAATGAAGTCATCAAATCAAGTAGATTTGCTCATCAAAGCATATACTAACTGAAAGAAAATTATCCTCGATTGAAAAAGTGGGGCTATTGACATGATAAAAGTTTACATGTACTGTAGCAGCTCTTCCCAATATCTTCATACGATTTAACCAACCACACTCAATCAAATCTGCTACTGCAAATTATTATTTTAAAATGATATCGTTTGTCAAATGCACCATGCATCAGAAACTTTACACAACTGACAACTTGATATTCAAATTAAATAAACCTATTCGAAAAGCACGACTGACAATGATTCATAGACCATCCCACATAAAGTACCAATTAAATAAACCCTTTAAACTTTGAAATTACCAGAAGAAAAGCCCAAGCTTCCAGAAATTACTAATTAAGGGAACTTAATTAAGGACACGGCTACAGAACGAATTGAACCATTCAACAAGAATTTTCCATTTTCTTGTTTTCACGCATTATGCAGAGTCCTATCCAAGATGGTTTAAATTTAGGACTCAAGAAGAAGATAAACAATAGATGCAAACCAGATAAGTAGGCCTGCCTGCAGCCTAACCCAATACGGTTTAAATGAAAACCATGACCTGGGGATAGAAGTGATTACGAAATCAAAGCCGAGATTAAATCCAGGTGAAATCTAATTAAATATTTGAAGCTGTTTCAAATTCGAATTAATACATAGAGCTTTTAATCCTTTGCACATGAAGATTGAAGGGGGAAATGTAAATAAGGTGCGCTGAAGAATTGAACAGCGAGGCTTAAATTTAATTACGGATGAAATAAAAGCCTAATTAATCCATTCTAACGATCTACCTCTCTAAAATTGACTGATTTCATTTATACTAAACTATATAGTTAATGGGGACCCTACACTAGCATTATTAGTGTCAGTTTCAACAAATACCGACATTAAAACTGATCGTCTAAATTGGGTAGTAGTAAAGGATTGATGTTTTTTTCTCATTACTCATGACGATTATCAAAATTTTCGGATAAGTTATTCTGAGGACACACCAAAGCTAAAAAGCGATAATTAAGAAAACGTGTTAAGGGTGAGTGTTACACCTGGCCAAATGTTTTCGTGGAATTTGTCCATTTTTTCCGTTTTTGCGGTTATTTTTAA
>JAQGAF010004541.1:0-14140 GCA_034687865.1 Kryphioiulus occultus
ATTAAGTGCAGAAAACACTTTCCTGAACCTCTTGAAACCTAGGAAAGTCAGGGCATTTTATTTTTCGAAAGCTATAAGAACTGATCTAAGGAAAACGTCACGTCACCACCTAAACATATGTAGTGTTCCCAGCTGGGCCACCTCATTGTAAACTGATCACCTGCATATTTACTTACATTTGCATACATACCTGCATTGTTGCTTCATTTTCTTTCAATTCTGATGCTGATGCTCAATAAGATAGATATGCGTCCAAAACTCGAAAAATCCACCCTAGATTGCTACGTCTCGCAACGAATAATGAATCGTAAAAATTGGGTTTGAAAAACGCCAAAAATACAATTTAAAATCTTCGTTGTTTGAACTACCAGTATAATAATTGCTTGCTAATGGTCGTCCTACTCGAGCTATACATTACATGTACATGCACATTAAGATAACTGTAAAATTAGTAAGTGATTGGCATTTTACGCCATCTTGAAAATACGAAATTGAGGTTCTTTTTTCAAATTGCAATATAGAACGGTTACTTATATGAAATCTCACGTTCTACGGTTGCCATGTGAAAAGTGTGCCGCACTCCTCGGACACCGGCACATGACTCGATTCAACGAATCAGCGCTTGCACGATGAGCGGCAAATTCAAAATCCGAAAAAAAACCCAGCCAAGGCTATGATGGCAACAGAAAGCAAAGGGGTTTTCATTCATTTGAAAACCTATGGAAGGTATGCCATGTGGTTATCAAACCGTGTTTGTTATGCGATCACGGAATTGCCAGGTTCAGAGTAGGGCAGAGTTGCTTCGAACTCGTCCCAATGTCGTTTGGCTGCACTTGGCATGTACTGTGTACTCCAACAGAGTAGTAGTGTAGATTTATACACAGCAGGCGTTGATGGGTATGCCAGGTGGTTATCAAAGCTGGGTTTGTTTTTGCTGTTAGTGCTTTTCAAACGTAGTGTGAGATATGGTTTTAACCGGTTGGTAGCATTACATTGAAAATGTATCCCATATTATGCATTTGCCACCTCATTCAGACGACATTGAAAACCTGGACTCAACCGACAACAAAATAGCACTAATCCATAACAAAAGTCGATTCTTGCTACGCAGCGTAAGCCGCAGTATACTGTGTGCAGTTTCCCTACAATTTCGGAATTGGTTTATAACAAATTTCTGTCTTGTTAGCAAAACTACCCTCTTCATTCCCCACCATTCAATTCAATCCCTAGCTTTCATGTTGTGCTTTCTTAGGTAGATCAACATACGTGGAAAGGAGGTAAGGAAAATAACAATGGGCAGGTGGGCTGAAGGACCCTGTTCTAGTTTCGTCAATAAAGGTATTTTCAGAGTATAAGTAGGCTTTCAAGAGAGCGACACTCTATATATTTTTTGTAATTGGGTTTGCAGATGGCGCAGCAAGACCAAGGTTTCATGCACTTGTCAATCATCTCAGCGATTTTCTTCCGTGGCAATTAGGCAGCAGCAGAGCAGAAGCATTATTTACATGTACGTAATTTCATTATGTTGTGCACGAGAAGCCTGGCTGGTAAAGGTCAAGGAAGTCCGCAAACAAACCATTACAATTTTTGTAATGTTTGACGAGTAGTCGAGTACAAACGTCACGATTCCGCCTCTAGACTATAAATTCTGAAATTAAGGTGATCTTTCGGCGGGAAAAACGTTTCATTTTTAAAACGGCAACTCTCACTTTTGAGAACTTAATTACTTGTACTTATACGTGTCAAGAAATAATTTTATTCCTGTACTCTGTAGGTGACATACATGTATCATTAAAATGATACAAGCAACACTCAGATAACACTAAATACAAATTAGAAACTAAAAGCCTACTTACCCCTAGAACGGTATCAAGGCACTGAATTGCAACTTAGAGGATGTCCAATTAAGTATTGTGTCATGGTTTGGGAGGGATTCGAAAAAGTTTTGGTCAATGATTATCTCGTCATTTGTGAGAGAGGGAACCTGGAAATGATGACGTGTGGGAGTGGTAATTAGCGAAAAAATTATGCCACTATTGAACGTCCCCTTATTTTAATGAACAAAAATTGTATTGATATTTTTAATAAATCGTCCACAAATTATGTAATGCTAGAGAGGGAGGGGATTTGAGATTTGTTACAAAACGTTACAAAGGGAGAGGGGGGTTTCAGGTCGTGTTACGTAACGTCACGTCCACTGCAAAAGCGGAGTGCAAAATGGGGGTGAAGGAAAACATACGGCAAATAACAGAAGAATTTTTAATGCGTACCAAATTTCACCACTTTATGGATGTAGGGAAGTCGGTTAAAATGATTTAGAAAGTTTGAGAGAAATGGAGAAAATTCTTTATAATACATTTTTTAAAACACGCAAATCAATAAAAATTTAACTCACCAGTTATTCAGCAGTACGTGCTTTAGTATCAGATTGATTGAAATATTGTCAATATTTACTGATAATTTTTTCATTCGCTATTTAGGAAGTTCACTGAATTCGAAATTATGATTATGTCACAAGTTTTGTGGGAATGATGCCTTTGGGGGTGTGAAATTCGCGAAACGTGACGCCATATGTGAACGTCCCCTACTATAATGAACAAAACTTGCATTGATAAAAATATTTTCATAAAATCGTACTAGTAATTATTTATCACTACTTACACGTGCATGTAAGATCTAATTTAGCGAATGAATGAATGAATGGGGGTAACAATCCTTAAAAAAATAATTGCAATTAAAATTGACTAATTGGTGTGCGCATCCGCAAATGACTACCTAAATCGGGTTTTGCGGGTTTTGGTAGCCATATGCGCATGCGCACACCAATTAGTCAATTTCAATTACAATTATTTTTTTTAAAGATTGTCACCCCCATTCATTCATTCATTCATTCGCTAAATTAGATCTTTAGGATTGTCACTCCCTATTGTTCCAACACGGACATACGAATGCTTGGCAGCCATTTTGGCTTCTCACCCAGGATACGGAGTGTCACACGGGGATAACCCGCCTTCGGCTCTGATCCAGACAATCGATGTTTCGGTCGGACTTCCCTGAAAGGGTGACGTCACGGTGACGCCACGTGAGGCCATTGCGCTTGCGCAGTGGAGCATAAAGGATCGATAATGCGCCGGTTCCGAACGAGACGATCGTCAAAAGACCGGCGAAAACTGCTCGATGCGACCGCAGCGGCACAGCGTGCTTCTCGCTCACCTTAAAAATCACGCAACGTATTTTCATCAGGAAATTAGTGCTGGCCATTCAAACCAGTAAAACAGCAGCAACGGTAACAACAGCAGCAGCAATGGTTTGGAATTATCTGAATTTCTGCATTTCTAAAATAAATCCGAGGCGCCGCTCGTCCAAGGGAAAAATCGATATTCAGCACGATCCCGATGCCTTTATCACCCCTCAGGTAAATCCATATCGACGAACTCTCTTACTTAATTAGTTGACATTTCCGACGGAGTAATTAACGGTTAACCATCCGTTACAATGTGGTCAGAACTCAGAATGCCAGTCGTTGTTTACTTGTTTTGTGTGACACAGTGACAGTATTGTTATTTTTGACTGGTTGCACGACAGGGTAACTGCTATTGCTTGGAGAAAATGATTTTAAAAATATTATTGACCGTGAATTTAAAATGTGACTTGTGAGGATTTTTCGGGAGCATGCTGAAGTTTATCAAAAAAGAAATAATTTTTTTTTCGTTGACGCTTGCAGGGTTCTCACAGAACCTGGGAAGCCTGGGAATTAGTCAGGGTATTTGTAACTGACTGAGAAACCTGGGAAAGTCAGGGGATTTGTAACAGACTGGAAAACCTGGTGAAGTCAGGGGATTTACAACTGATTGGGAAAGTCAAGGAAATTTTGAATTTTTTTTTTAACAAGTTAGGGTAAAGCTTTACTTTTGATTATAACAGGGTTCAACCAGACCTGAAAAACCCTAAAAACCTGGAAATGTCAGGGCAAATGAAACGGCACAGAAAAGTCAGTGTTGCTTTGAAAAGTCGGTGAAATTCAAAAAACCATGAATGGTTTTGCATTTCTAGTTATTGATTAGCACAATTTGTGTTCGCTCTCCTGCTTATATATGTACGTGTGCATAATAAGCGATAATTGTAACATTCCTTACTTTGGAATGTCATAGTTTTGCATTTTCAGTGGGCAGTGTGGTCAGGGAAATTTGTTTTAAAACCTGGAAAAGTCAGGGAAGTTTAAAATATAATCTCTAGGGGAACCTGTATAATTTCACTTCAGAATTTTGTCAAATTAAAGTAAATTCCGAGCATATGCTGATTTAAAAAATTTTAAAAAGTGAACTCCTTTATTCTACTAATTGAATACGTGTAATCATATTGTCCTAATTAAAGGTAATTTAGGTTAAAAACGTTATATACATGTATTCAAGACTTAATTTTTTTTTACTTTATATTGCTCGGTGGGGAAACTAATGATCAGTTAAATTAAATAGGTCCGCATTTTCTACAATAAAACTTTAAATAGTTGCCATTAATGCCTGTCCATCCAATTTATGTCAAGATGATAAACACGTACCTGTGTTTAGATCAAAGTGCAGGTACACTGTAATTAAAAAATTGAATGATCCCAAATTTATTTGTCACATAAATTCGCCTGTGTTGCACTAATGTCATATCCCGTCAATTTACCAATATTTTGTTGCATTGTGGTTATAGTGGTTATAGATGACGCCAAATTCTAGTTTAGTTAATCGTTCATCATGGACGTTCTATATACTCGGCCACTAAATATTTACACGCAACTAAGCTAAATAGTAGTACATGGTGTGCTGACCTTCTTTTCGACCATTAAATTCGATTAACAAAAAAAAAATAATCGCTGCCTAAATATGCAAAGACTGAGCACCGTCAGTCTTAAGTTTAAAAAAAAACCAATTGGCTAAACTACTATCATACGTGACCACGCCATTGCCTGATTGTGCGTGTTTGGTGGTCAATCTCAAACCAGCTGTAGAGAAGACAGTTTGAATACCAAACTAAATTTTGGACAGAAAAAAGGAAAAACTGTTAAAATGCGCCCAACCGCAGCTCGCGCATGTGCACATTAACTGCGATTATACAGCCTTTCAGTTTGTCTTTGTTAAAATTGGCTGTTACATGCCCTTGATAAATTAATACATGCATATGTATTTACATGAGCTTTCAGGCCTTGATGGTCATGCATAAGCTACGTCCACTATAAAAATGTAATAAGAAAACAGGGAAATGTAGATAGCAACATTCAACTTTCAAGTTCCTGTTTTTGACTTCATTTTGAAATTTGAATTTATTTTTTTGATGTAACCATTTAGTCTGTTTTTGTTATTAAATTTGTTTCTTCCCCAACATTTATTGTTAAATAAATGATTGGGAAATATAGAAGGATTACTGATATGATCAGTATGTGGATGTATGAGGATGTGGACGCCATTTATGAAATGCCCCTTGTTGCTCATTCGTCAAATTACATTATTAATTTCCTTCCCACTTTTCATCCTAATGAGTCATAGACACTTATACTTTTGTTCGAGAAAAATGAGCATTTTATTCTATTAATTCTCTTCAAGGTTTCATTCACCAGCCTGATTTAAATAAAAATAAAACTTCAATTAACCCCTGTTACAAAACTAGGTCTACTTGCAATTATTAGCTCAGACTGGTATTAAACTGTCAAGTTTTATTGCCCAATAATTACATTCTCAGTTCAACAGAATTGCAATTAAAGGCGCATCGACTGACATCCGTTTAGTTGAGATTTGTAACGTCTTAATTTTGTCTACTTTTTTCTTTCTAGTGGCCGCAAGTGCCTTGGTGGACGTTTCTGTTGTTTCGTTGCATCACCACTCTGTATTTCAGCGTATGGTTAATTACGAGCTGGATTCTGTTTAAAGACAACAAGAAAGGCAAAGAAAAATGGCTGATATTCTTGACGAATTGGTCGTTCGTTTTCTTGGTATTGCAAAGTTACTGCCTGACCATACCTATTCTGATACAAACTCAAAGCAAATGCCTTCTTCTTGCAAATCAAAAGAAAAGCAAAGTGCCTAAGGATATTCCCGTACTCGAGTTGGAAGACATTCAAGAGGCCATTGATGCCAATCAGATGACCAGTTCCTCTGGGTTGGGGTTTACCTTGAAATTGGCTTGGATTGTGGACAACATTGCCTCGCCAATGGCCATTGGAGTTACAATTGCATATTGGGGATTTTTATATGATCGTAAGTTCTAATAACATTATACAGTGTACACAACTTCATAAAATTCCCTATGTAATCCATCAAGACTTTATACATGTAGTTTAAGAAGTTTAAAAGTGCGAATCAGAAGGCTAGACATTAAAAAAATTGCACCAAGAACATGTTTGAAAAACACTCACAACATTAAAGAAAGTGATGTGGCGAAGAATTGTGTTGCGAATTTCCTACATGTAAAGTTATCAACACTTTCCAAATTTTCAGACTTAGAAATTACAGTAATAAAGTTAAAAAAATAATAAGTAAATTGCTCTAGTTCTTATTTCACTTTTGGCAACATTTAGAAAAATGTTAAAACTGTTTATTAAAATTGTATCGTCACTATCTTCTGTTTTTTCTATACGGGATACTTCATAATATGGAAGTACCTTCAGTTAAAATTAAGAACTGATGACCGGAACAGCCTCCATAAATTTTTAAATGCCAATTTTAAGTGTATTTAATCACGAAATTCGTGTCAGAAGGAGGAGCCTGTTATTAATTATAATTGGAATGCAGTCTCAATAATTTTTGATTGATGTATTTATATCACTTTTTGCATTTAATAAAGATGACCAGCCAGTTTCATCCGTCACCATTCACACTCATGGAATTAACGCCATGTATGTCATCGTTGATCAAGTTTTATGTCGTCGTCCGAGGAAGTTTTTTCACATCTATCAACCCATTGTGTTTGGTTTGATTTACGTTTTCTTTTCGTTTCTGTATTATCGTTTCGGTGGTACCGATCCTAAAGGTAACCATTTTATTTATCCTTTTTTAAACTGGGAAAAACCATTGGCCACCATTAAATATACATTCTTATTCGCCATTTTATTGGGAGCCATGTCTTATTTGTTGATTTACGGTCTGTACAAACTCAGATCGTTCGTTCATCAGAAATTCTGTAGCCCAAAACCATCTTTGATCATACCAGTTGCTTGTAACAATAACCCTATTAGCGAACAAGAACTGGTAGAATTCCTGCAAATCAAGGTATGATTTTTGGGATGCATATTCCCAACACTCCAGGTATAGCTAAAAGCCAAATAACACATTATGTTAAACATATACTGCTCCTATGCTTTCACACTGTACTATACTATGCGTAATATTTATTGCAAGCTGAATGTGATAAATTTGTAACATTGCACGAGAACGGGATATCATGTGTTTGAGAAATTCGTGTAACGATCTTTGACTGCAATAAATCTATTTAGAATATTACCCTTGTTTGTAAGTTGCTGTATTTCTCACAAGGGCCTAACTACACACATCATAGCCTACATACATGTAGGACGAATGAAAACTCAAGAGAAACTCCTCACTTTCTTCTAACTGGTGCATCTTTTGAAATTATCGAGATGACGAGAAATTGGTCGACTCCTGGGACTATATCTACATTTCACAACTCTTTCTTGGAAAGGTAAAAGCTTTTTCTTGAAAGGAAATGTATGTACGTATGCATGAAAAGGTATGTAACAAATGTACAGAATAAAAACAAAGTGTTTGTTGCAATTTTACACACAAAAACAAGGTACATGTAAATCATAAAAAAAAACATAATTTTTGAAAGGCTGAAAAGGTAACTCTTTGAAGGGATGAGATTCTTAAAAGTATTGTTACGTATTACAATAATTTTAAGAGTCTCATCCTTTCAAAAATTACTGCATACAAAATTGATGGCCATTCTTAATAGTATTTAATACTTGCGTTTCAGTTTGAGAAGGACATTAGTAGGCGTTTTTTGTAGAAAGAAATACAGACAATGCCATCTGTGACACAAAACAGAGCATCCTTACGATAATTTACTTTATGATTTACATGTACCTTGTTTTTGTGTGTAAAATTGCAACATCATTTTGACCTTCTCGTACCATAATCTTGCTAATGTATGAATCGTAAATGCCAGTTTAAAAATCGTTTCTTTTAAATGAAAGCGGGACATCTTTACTATTTATTTTCGCATAAAATTATTTACAACTTATCTGGTGCAAAACGTTCGAACGTTTATTACCAAGGTGATCAAATACAATCTAGCAATGCCTACATGGGTCTGACAGCTAGTAAATAAATAAGGATTTCTATTCTTGTCATGTTTATTAATATTTTTTTCACGTTACTAATTATTATTTTTACACTTGTTACCATATGCTAGACGTCTCGAACTCGTCTAAAATACAAAATGGTGATACATGTAATTGAAATATGCATGTAAATGGCAACAATGGCTCAATTTTCCACCCTTGCCCAGCCATGTTCGCCTCCAGGCGTTTTTAATCAAAAAATTTACAAAAATTCCAGTTTCTCACTTCGCGTTTGCGGAGTCGGACGCTAGGTGTCGCTAGTTCCCGTCTGACATTCGATTTTCAACTTGCTGGTTTTCCAGACGCGCTCGCATTTAACGGAGTAAAGTTCTTCTGTTTGGGTGTTCCCCAAAAAGTGTCTCGCATTTTTACCTCATTTTCGCTGTTGTGGATATTCACGTTTCAATGGCGGAAGAATCGCTTTGCCAACGGATGGATAGTTTCTCGCAGTTCATTGATTCTCCCCTGTTCTAACTAGCGGACTTGGTAAAAATATTAGTTGTGTTCAGGCCTATCGGATCGCGCGTGGCTCTTGTTTTTCTTTTGCAAGTTCTTTCTGCATTTGATGACAGTTATTTCGTCGGAATCCGACCTTGACAGCGATTAACGTCGCCCTGTATGATTCGATTACTTTTCGGCTAAACTGTCAGAAATTATCTAGTCCTAAATTCGTGTGTCGTGGACTTTGGCAAGTGGCCCCAGGGCTGCTTGTTTGTGCGGTCAAATAGTGGGCATCCTTCGAGTCTCGACTTTCAGATAAGGTACTGTAACTTTAAAAATGTTTATTTTGTCACGGTATTCTGTTGAATGCATTGCGAAAACTGGCTGTTATTGGCATATTTGTGGTCAGTAATTGTGGTCACTGGTCAAGTTGCATTTGTGAAGTGAATCGTATTTAAATTTTGCATAATTCGGCCTCACAGGTTTTCATTACATTATATTGCCTTGCCCACCCCAGGAAACGTTTTCTAGAAACTGTTTCTGGAAACAATTTCCTCAAAACGTTTCCACGTTTTTACAAAGGAAATTTATCTTAGAAACGTGTTGGTCGCAAAAGACCTCAAATGTTTCCCCAGACATATTTCCATGTTAGAAATAAGGAAATATTTTGAGGAAATTTGTTTCCAGAAACCATGTTTCCTAGGTGTGGACAAGGCTAAAAGGATACCTAGGTTTGAAATACCGGTACGTAGTACATCACTCTGGATCGTGAGTTAGGGCATGTAGCCTATACAAACACGCATTCAGCACGCATACAGGTCTTCCTCATATCGGGTGATAATTAAATGCTGGTATAACGTTATAAGTCGATTGCCCCATTATCCTTTTAGTTATCTATTGACTAAGTGTTCATTGAAGACTCGAAGTCGAGTCAATTCCAAGGGGCTATGTTTTGACTTTGACAACTAATTTTTAACAAAACTAAAATTTCGTGTAGTTTTAATGCATTTCGTCATTAACTTTGGACCTGGTGTCCATTTGTCATCTTATATTGGTATTACGGTGCTCACCTGACAATTCTTTCTTGATCTGCCAATGAAAAAGGTTCCCAGAAATGGAAAGTTGTCATTATAGCGTAACATGTATACAGTTTGCCTACATTTGTTTTGGAAATCCCAGGTTTCCTTGCAAATCTTTTAATTCTAGGAGCATTTTGCACCCACAACTTGTGGCCAAATTCGGTGTAAGGTCGCTAAATATACCATTTTGCTTGAAACTTTAGAGATGAGTCTTGGATGGTTAAAGCAAATGCGCAGCTTTCCAATTAAGCATCTTTTCTTTTCAGACCACTTAGTACAGACGCCGAGCCGTTATAGACAAGCGAGCAAATTGAGCACTCAGGATGAAATAGTTTTGTTGTGGTTTTGTATAATAAGTTTGGATATACAGGCTGGTTCATATTGCTTATATTATGACAGGAGGGCGAAAAATGCATTTTCTTGTTTATCAGCTTATTTATTGAGTCATCCTTATTGTCCTATACAATGTGTATAGCCATTATTAAAACGCATAAATTTCGTAACGGTCGCAAAGAGAGGAAGAGAAAAAAATCGTATAGGGACTACAGAAAATATTAAATGGCGAACCCTCTCTAATGTGCATGCATTGCATCTGAATTTGCTTATTATGAATAATTCATTTCCTATATGAAACTCTTTTATTTATACATTCGCGAGCTACGCATCGCTAAAATCTAGCCTGTGCCAAACTGATCTATTCTTTAACAGAAAAATTCCGTTATATTGTACATCTTGGTTTTTTGGAAGCCGAAATTGATTAAACCCAAGAGAACTGCCTATTATTAATTCGCTGTCTTTATATTATATTAGCTCGAGGCAGAAAGGTGCGCAAATTAATTTCGTGTTTCATCAACCTTCGATCTGTTGGGTAGGCGTTTACAGCCAATCTAGGGCTGTGAAAACGATGAAAATAGCTAATTAAACAGTTATTTATAATGTGGGTTTTTTAACGTGAGTTTGTACTGCAAGGGAAGTCTGTCGACATGCATGTCCATGGCGGCCGTTAGAACTGCAGGATGCTTGTTTTTATCCATGTCTCTTGTACGAATGGTAAATGTCTTTATTGCATTAATCGAGTTAGCTAGGCATTTACGTGACAAGTGACGACAGATAACGAGTAGTTTCGATTATTACTTTAGTAACACGATAGCATATTAGGCTTATTTAACAAATTGCTTAAATTGCAACAACACGCATACACTTTTCCCCCTCTTAAAGGGATACAATGATAAATGTACCACTATTTGGAATACTAACTTGAAACCACTGGTCTATGCAAGCCTACCCCACTCCAAAAAATCCTAGATTCGCCCCCTGACCTGGTGTTTCACTGCATGGCTTTCTAAGACTCGAAATAAATTTGTGTACCAAAAGATTCATTAATGCCTTGCAGTGCAGTATGTCAGGTTGGATTAAGTAGGTTTGTTTGGTCAAGTTAAGTTTTGTGGTTAGGATTTTGTCTGGCCAGGATAGACTACAATTGACAATGTTGGCTTTAAATGCCATTGCCCACTGATTTAAATTTGCTCTGTTCAGACCAACTTTTAATGGAATACAGTGAATGAAACAGTTGAAATGGTACTACACCATTTCAGACTCTTAGGTGGGTGAGCATGTAAATCGATTGAATATCCTACTATTACTCGGTGGACTTTGGCGTTTTAATTATTTAAGAATTAACGTTTTTTGGAAACACATTTGATTTTCATGTGTTACTTTGAATGTGTGGGCTATGGGTGATTATTTTGACGTTGAACTAAGCATTCTTTATTGCTGCAGTAATCAGGGTTCTTACTGAGCTGGAAATCCTGGAATTATCCTGGATTTTTGGAACCTGGAAATTCTGGAATTGCTTTGGAATTGTTTCTTAGTTCTGGAAATGTTTCCTTGATTTGGACGAGGCTTAATACATGTAAACTACAAGCACATAAAAGCCATCATTTTTTTATTTTTTTCCCAAAAATTTCTACAATGGCGTTGTTTTGGAATGCACTAAGTCATACATTTTCCTTTCATATACCGTAGTCTTCATACTTGTAGGGAAAACTATTCTGAGGAAAATGCACAAAAACCATTATTTTTGAATGAAAAGTGAGTCAGTTCCATAGTTTGAGCTGCCATAGCAGTTTTCCAAAAACTTTCGATGTTACTGATGATTTAGTTAAAAAATGGCTCCAAAATGTTCCCATCGGTTGGATAGGGGGTGGCATGGAATGTGGTAATGGAAACCAATTATATGTTTAATACCAAAAACGAAAGTAGTTTTATGTTGTCCTGGAAAAATGAATGTCCTTGTTAATCATGGCAATATCCTGGAATTGAGAAATTACAGTTTAGTAGACACCCTGTAGGTCCTACCACCAAATTGTTAACTACTGTGACTGTGTTGTTTGCGATTTGAATTTTTGACGAAAATGCAAGAGATGGACAATTACCAGTTTTCAAATTACATGTAGGCCACACTATTATAAATTAGCACATTAATTAACAGCAATTGAGTTCTGTTTTCGGAGTGACGATGAAGATTAATCACATCAAGTGTGTTAATTCGTGACATACTGCCCTGTGCGATTAAGGGTTTTGGATTAGTTGATTCGAGATAAGCTTGCAGCTGATTAAATCGACCCCTTTGTGATAGTGTGGTGCTTGAGCATCACCTTGTTCACGCTGACCTTGGTTTTAAATGAGGATGAAATCTTATTAACACGAGATGGAAGTGTTATTCGTTCTAGAGTTAACGCTTGCAAAGTGAACTATTCACTAAGGCACCTTACGTTTTCGATGGCGCCGCTGCATGGTTTCTATAGAAATCTTACTGTTCCCCATATACACACGTATGTTGCTTACGAACTTACAGAAGGCGTTGTTAGTCATGTTATATGCAATTATCCACATATAAGAAACATTTCCTAGAAACATGGTTTCTGATAACAGATTTCCTAAAAATATTTTCCCATTTCTAGCATGGAAACATGTTTGACAAGAGAAAACATAGTTGAGGGAAAATGCCCCAAATATTTTCTGGCTAGAAATGTGGAAAAATTTTGAGGAAATCTGCTTCCAGATGCACTGTTTCTAGGAAACCTTTCCTACATGTGGACAATATGCTTTTACCTTGCTGCTCAACAAGCATATGTGGTCCCACTGTTTTGCCAATAACAGCTACTTTGCAGATGACTTTA
This sequence comes from Kryphioiulus occultus, assembly GCA_034687865.1. Taxonomy (NCBI): domain Eukaryota; kingdom Metazoa; phylum Arthropoda; class Diplopoda; order Julida; family Julidae; genus Kryphioiulus; species Kryphioiulus occultus. Next base: position 13,044 of record JAQGAF010004541.1, read on the forward strand.
AGACCTCATGAAGACCACGTAATGACCACTTCTTCACATTTCTTTAACCAAATGTGGGTCGACTCGGTTATAACGATTTAAAAAAAAAAACATCCATTTATCGTTTATCAAATCTGTCCTAATCCCGTTGCTCTGTAGTGGTCAAGTGGTAGGAACTGGTAGTCACTTAAGCGCTGTCCTGAAAATTAAAATTTAATAAATGTAAGAATAAGACGCACTCGTAAGTTGAATAATACGTGTTATTAAAGATTAAAAAGGCGTAAATCTTAATCGCCTGTTAAGTCTGTCTTCTGTATCATTGTTGGAATTGTATAATGCATTGGCTAGATAAAGGCAGACTCGGCACAGTTTAAAAATTGCAACGGCTTCCTGAAACCAAAGTACATGTTCCCGCCTCTTCAATCAATTTGTCGAAGAACGTCACTTCTGGTTTTATTATATTTCAATTTCATCATTGCGGGCACTTAAATGGATTTTTTCCTGAACTGCGCATATCAGCATTAAAGCTCGTCATACATTTTAAAATGCTGACTCTTTGGCTTTTCTAAGATTAATTCAGCCTGCTCTCCGACTCTGAAAGAGGTTTTTGGAGATTGCTTTCTTCAGTGTTTATACTATACGAGCTGAGTATTGAATACCATTTGCATCATCTCTTGCGGCCCCCTTTCAAACGATTTTTTATTATGTGGCATATTGTACTCGGATTAAGATGTTCCATATGTAGCAAATTAAAAATTGAAACCTAAATTACCTTGGACATATATGTACGTGTATTTAACAATAGAACTTGAGTAATTTACAACAATAGGGGACGTTCACATATTATGTCATCAACAGTTCGCCATTTCAGACTCCCCTATACCAACGTTTGTCAGCATTTCCAGACTCCCCTACACCTCCACTCATTGAACAATTTTATTTTAGAATTGAGCGAAATTCTTAGAAAAATGTGATCAGGAATGATGAAATTTAGCCCATAAAAATAAGAATGAAGCGAAAGATGCGAAGCAAACGTCATAGATCCAATTATCGAATGTTTTATAAAACGGTGATGACGACTTCATTATTTCGCGGACCCCCCCCCTTAGATGACGGAG
>JAQGAF010004542.1:0-14138 GCA_034687865.1 Kryphioiulus occultus
ATTTTATTGATCCCACAACTTTTGCACCAGACCTCCAGTAACGGCCAACTCAATGCATTCCAATGGGAACTGGCTCTATTGGAACTGGGGTCCGGCTCCAACCGAAAAACATTCCAAGTTCATCAGCTAATCCACCTAAATTAAAACTAAACATGTAACATGCAACTGTAAGGGCTGAGTCACTTAGCACATTTGTCTTCATCGGGAAAAACAACAAAATGTCTTACAAAAATGAAAGTACAACTGTAGCATCTAAACTAATTGTCAGCATGGTTCCTTGGTATTAGTTTAGTAAGGTTCCCCTGTAAGGGCTAACTTAAGGCATTCCATTAGGAACTGGGGTCTGACCCCCATCCTGTTATCTCTTGACCTCATTAAGTAGGTATGAGATCCTCCCTAACTGCATCCCTTTGGGGAATACATCCAATCTAAGGAAGCTTTTTCACTCCAACCCTTCTCAGATAAACAGCTGATAACAACCACAAGGGCAAAGTTCACTTTTCCTCCTTCCTTCCTCACATACTTCCTTTTCCTCATCTGGGTCATCCAGAAATGTACATGTACTGTTTAAATGGGTGCTTTTTTTCACAACCTCCTTAACTTTTACCATTTGATCTCTTGCAGACATGGATTCCGGCTCCGATGGCATCGTCCACCGCAACAGTTGCCCTGAAGGCATGGATTTGGTGGAATCTGGGAGGAACTGGAAGTGCAGTGACAGCACCCTCTCGCTGCAACTCTCCCCGACTGGCGATGGGGGTGGGACCTTCGACCATGTGACCGCGAGCCAATCAGCAGATAGCGGCTTTCAGGACTTGGATTTAGTGACACATGAGACATCTTGTGATGATCAAGTAATGCCAGACACATCCTCTGATGACCTAACAGCACATGATACATCTTCGGTCACACCAACGGTGCTTGAGTTAGCAGTTGATCCAACGACACACGAGGCAACCTTGGCTGATCCAACGACACACGAGGCAACCTTGGCTGATCCAACGACACACGAAACAACCTCGGTTGATCCAACGACACACAATTTAACCTCGGTTGATCCAACAACCCACGAGACATCATTGGTTGACCCAACGGCACACGAGGCAACCTCGGTTGATCCAACGACACATGAGGCAACCTCGGTTGATCCAACGACACACAAGGCATCCTCGGTTGATCCAACGACACACGAGGCATCCTCTGTTGATCCAATGACACATGAGACAATTTCTGTTGATTTAACAACACTCCAGGCATCTTCAATACAGCCATCATCACCCGAAGCATCTTCTGTTGAACCAACTACGCCCGATGCCTTCGACGATGACAGTATCCTGGGCATGCTCTTCCGCCGCTCCACAATCCGGGAGCCGGCATTTAGCCCGCTGGACAACGGTCAAGTGCCGGCCAAGCCGGTCAGCCGCTCGGCCAGCCGGGTGAGCCGCAGTGTGCAGTTCGCGGTTCCTGAAACGGCGACAGAACAGGAAGTGACGGACACACCGGAAGCGGAAGTGATGGTGAACGGAAGTGACGTGACGGTGGCGCCACCGCAGCCGGAAACAGAGGTAGTTGCGCCGCCGGCGTCACCTGCACCTGTGTCGCCACCGTCGCCGCCGGTGGTGTCTACTGGGGGGCGCCACAGGGAGACGGAGGAGGAACGGGGGATCCGGGTGGGCGGCTTCTGGCCACACGCTCCCTCCTCTCTCTTTGCCACCCTCACCTGCACCGTGGGCATGTTCGACATTTGCAGGTTTTCGTATCTCAGTTTCCAATATGGCGGTGAGTTCAGTAGCGTTAGTACGCAATGTTGTCAATGTTGTTGTAGTGTAACGTTATTTCAATATTGGGTAATATTTGGTGAATATTTTCAGGTGGTTTCATACTTCAGTTTCTGATGCTGACCGTGGTGTTCGGGCTGCCGATGCTCAGCTTCCAGATGACCGTCGGTCAGTACCTTGGTGCCGGGATCATGGACATGTGGAAGGTGTCGCCCATATTTTATGGTAAGTTTACTCAGTTGTCTGTACTCAATGTAAGTTTGCTCAGAGATAGGAATTTGCTTTGTTTAATTTTGTCCGTTCATTGTTTTTTAATTTAACTATTATTTTTTCAATATTTTTAATTCAGTTTTAATTTCATTTAATTCTTCATAGAAAATCTTTGAATCTACATACATTTTCAATTCTTAGTAAACGTTATTTATTAAATTTATTTAATGCTTAATTTTGAATCAATGGAGAATTAAATTTGAATTTGTAAAATAAGAAAATGAAAATTTTTTATATATATAATAATCTCATTGAATTTGTTATACGAGTAATTTTGTTTGTTCAGTGTTTATAATTTAATTTTATTCTTTGTTAATTGTTTTTCAAGACATTTATTTATTTCATTCTTAATTCTGAATTAATGAAAAATTGAATTTATTAAAAAATTCAATTGGAATTTATTTTATTTATTAAAATCGCATTGAATTATTTGTAAAAGCAATTATTTTCGTTTACTGCTTCTTATTTCATTTTTTCATAGTATTTTTCAATAAACTTTTCTGTGAATAATTACTTAAATTTGAAATTTAATTGAAAATATTATAAAAAAAATTTAATTCTTAGTAATAGCTATCTATGAATTTTATTTAATTCTTAATTCATTTGTCATTACTTATGAAACCATAAATAATGAACTTATAGTGGATGACGAATTAATTTAAACTAATTTTAACTTATTTTCTGTTGTGTATCCCTAATTCAAGTAATAATCCTACTTACTTATTATTCTTTGAATCTAATGTTTAACTTTATTTCTTCCTTCGTTTACTTGTAATTTATGGCATCCAATTAACGACTATCTAAATAGAGGAAGCAATTCTTAATTTCAATGTTAACTTTCTTCTTAAAAAAGTTTTTCAAATTCGTTTATCATTTAATTGTTCGTGAAATATGCTTTATTATATTCCATTGTTTAATTTCTCACGATTATTCATTCAGTCATTATTGTTATTAATTTTGGATCCCAATTAGAGATGAACCAGGAAATTGTTCAATTACATGTGCATGTACATGTAACAATTTTCTTATAATAATTTTTTTTATGCTTTCTTGTGGGCTAATTATTATTTTCATTTCAATTTATGTTAAATATGAGTTGTTTTAAGTTCCTGCAAATTTCAAATTTCATAATTACAATAATTATTTTTCATGATGTGTTTTCAACTTTATATAGGAGCCAAGAGTTGAATCACTCTCATTTTCTGTTCGATTATCATAATTTCCTTGAAGGTTTCTAGCAATTATTATAATTTTTTTGGCTTTTGTTGTAAACTTTTGGGGGGTCAGGAGGTCATCCTGCACCCCCTCAATTTATCAGTGTTACTTTCTCACCTACCTAGTGGCGCTACTAGTGGGAAAACTATGCACTAAATGAATTTTATTTCAAAAATTACAAAATCTTATTGCTTGATATTACCAAAATTTGCACTCAATTGAATTTTTTTCCAGAAATAGCAAAAACTTATCTCTTGACATTACCAAAAAATATTTTTTGTATTAAATTATATTCATATACTGTATTAAAACTTCGTTTGTCAAGTAATTATTTCTCTAATGTAATTGATTTCTTGTATTTTAGGTGTCGGTGTATCCTCGGTGATCTCCATGGCCCTCTATGGCGTCTACAACGTCATCCCCGTGTCTTGGATGTTTGTCTATTTCAGAGATTCCTTCGTCACCAATCTCACCTTCAAGTGGGGAGAGTGCAGGAACATCTACAGACCGGAAGGTAACAAAAATAACCGGAAATAACGCTTTAAAACATGTTTTCACCTCAACTAGTTACTTACGGTGCTGCCACCTCGCGACTGCAAACTGCGCTTCATGCACTCGGGGGATGCAAAAAGCTTCCTGAAGTTACATGGGCTATTTATGGAAAAGTCATTGGTTTATTGATTTAATTGTAATTTAGTTATTTATTAATTTAAGTTTATTTAAGCCATATTCACTTGTTCTGTATTTTTTTTTAAAAAATATATGAAATTGAGTGTTTAGTAAGGTTTACAAAAATGTTTATGTAAACTAATACACAAGTAGTTAGTAGTTTAATTTGATTGTAATTTGGTGAATTAATGGAAGTTTAATTTATTTGACAATTCTGTAGTTTCACTTTCACGGAATTTTTATAATAATTCGTGAAACAGGTTTACATTAATGTTTAGGCAAATTAATTCAGTTGAAGTTAACTGGTCAAGTGTTTACTGTATTTCGTATATGTTCACCTTTTTGGCTTTTTGAAAAAAAAACATATTTGTGAAATTCAAGGTTTACTTAAATATTTGCGTAAATTAATTTGATTGCAGTGTAATCTTTAATGACCAGTATAGTCTTTTTATTTAACTGCAATTTAGTCAGTTAAATCGATTAATAAATTAAGTCAGTTTAGTCAGTAAAATAAATTAATAAATTAAATAATTAATTTAATTTAATTGCAATTTAGTCCTTTAAGTGTTAATTCAATGTGCTGTATTTCATATATTTCAGTTTCATTGAGTTTTTAAAATAAATCGTGAAATGGAAGGCTCACGTAAATGAATTTGTTGGTATCATGGCAGTTTAATTTGATTGCAGTTGAGCAAATAAATTTAATTATCATTTAATTTAATTTAATCAAAATTTAGTAATTTAATTGTAATTTCTCTTTCGCTGTGTTTTAAAAATTCGTGAAATTCAAGCTTGACATAAATATTTATGAAAGTTAATTTATTTGTAGTTTAGTAGTTTAATTTCATTGTAGTTAATTTGTTTTAAATGTTAGCTAACCATATTTCGCATATGTTCACTTTTTCAGTTTTCAAAATATTTTTTTTTAAATTCAAACTTTACAGCTTTTTTACTCTAATCTCATCTTTCCCAAATACATTTCTAAAATTTGTTTGTTTTGTCTCTCCAAATTTAGAGTGCCAGAAGTACCCTTCGTTCAACACGTCGGATATCTTGGAACGGGCTATTCCGGCATATTTTCAGTAAGACATTTTTGAATAATACCCGTGCAATAGATGATTTTTGAAAATAAACAAGAATACCAATGTTTTTTTTCTTGTTTTTTTTTGTTCAAATCACCAAAAATCATTGTTCGGGTTAGTTTTTCTGGGCATTCTCGTATTATTAATTGAATTACCTAATGGTTCGTTTCTTATTTTTCAGAAATCGTGTCCTTCAGCGCCAGTCTTTTGGTAACAACACGGCCAACTCCAATGACTTGGTCTTCGAGAACGTCTTCAACTTAGCTGTCATCTGGATGGTCGTCTTCATCTGTCTGAGCAAGGGAATCAAGTCTTACGGAAAGGTCACACATTTGATTTTTCCTTAATTTTATTTTTCAGTTTCTTTTTTGCTAATTAAGTAATTTTCTAACTGCAGGTTGTTTTGGCCTTCGGCATTTTCCCGATGCTCAGTTTTTACCTGTTGTCCATCGAATTGTTGAGACGAGCGAGTTCGGGTGCCGAGTTAATCATGAGTCTCAACACCGATATGAGCAACTTCTTTTTGAACGGTTGGGTGAGACACTTTTTGCATAAAATAATAAATTTAAGAATTAACTGAGACTGAGAAAATTGGAATTGAACGTGTGGAAAATCCTGGTTTTAAAAAAATATATTAACGGAAAACTGAATTTATATTTTAAAATTTAATACATTTTTGAATTAACTAAGAAAATTTTGGATTGTAAGCTTATCTATGTAAAATTCTTTATTTTTAAGGAAAACTGAATTTATGTTAAATTTTAATAATTTTTCGAATTAACTAAGAAAATTGTGGGTTGTATGTGTGGAAAAACCTTGATTTTAAAAAAAATTAATCTAAGGAAAGCTAAATTTTCTTAGCCAATTCAAAAACTATCGAATTAGCGCGACAATTTTAATTTCTTGAAATTTCAGAGCTAGCTAGTAAAATTCCTGTATGTTTTTAGGGAAAATCATTCTTTCACTAAAAAATAAGCACAATTTTCTTAGCTAATTCCAAAATTAACTTCATCATTTAGCAAAATTTTAGTTATTACATTACTAGAATTTTATATAATATAATCTTTTTGAAAAATCCAATCCACTATTAATTAAACTTCGAAATTTTTGCGTACTTCGATTAATGAAAAACTGCATTTTGTTAGTCATTACGCAATAATTTTAATTTCTTGGCGTTTCCTGGTTGCTAGGAAAATTACTGTATTTTTGTGGGGAGAATCATTCTGTTTTGAATAAAATAAATAACTAAATACTGCAGAATTTTCTTCGCTCATTCCTAAACTAACCTCACGATTCTTCGATTTTAATTTTAATTATTGCTATTTAAATCTTTTTACAACTCATTTTTCAAATCTTTGTATAATTCGATTATTTCTGTGCTTATCAACATTATTGCAGTTTAGTTCAACTTAAAATTAAACATGCTAATAAAAATCAACTTAATACTTTTTTAAATTAAATATGTTTGTGCCCACCCAGACTCAGTGGCAACCATATACCGCATAATTTGAAAATCCACGATAGTTGCCAATTTGCATTAGTTTTGATGAAACCAGTCAGTTAATTAATTTTTTATGTTTCGACAGTCTTGGTTAGCTGCTGCTCGAGAGGTGTTTTTTATTTGGGGCATGAACGGTGCTGCCATCATGCAAATCGCTAGTCATAATAAGCATCGTCATAATTTGAAAAGGTAAGTTTTTGCCATTTATTCGCTATATTCCCGTAGTTTCACGTTGTTTTACAATTTATTATTAATTTTCCAGAGATTGTGCCATAGTCATCGTAATCACGCTTAGCATCATTCTGCTGTCCGCATTTTTGGCCTGTGCCTGTATTTACATCATCTACAAATATGACCGGTTCCAACATCGATTCGTGCCATCGTCTTTTGGTAAAATCCGTTTCACTCTATATTTCACCACTGTGACCATCGGCTAATAAGTCCTTTATCGTTACCGTCCTTCAGAAACGATGAACAGTGCTCGATTCCTGCTGCCGAACCAACAGATCAACGAACTGAACATCAACATGGCGGACTTCGTGTCCACCAACTACTTGGTGGGTGTCGAGTCCGTGGCCTACAACGGAGACACGTCCACCACCAGCGGTCATCAGGTGGCCAGGTTCGCCACCGAGCTCTATCCGACAGCGCTGGTTGTCCTCACACCCTCACGCGTGTCCGCATTCTGGCCCGTGCTCTTCTACTTGTGCCTCATCACCTTCGGGATTGCGCAACAGGTTTGCTTTTTCTGCCATTTTGGGCAGACTTTGATGACATTTTTGCTGAAAGTTTGGTTTAATTTTTGGTGGAATTTTGGTGAAACTTTGAAATGTTTTGTGAAATTTTAGGGAAATTTTGGTGGAATGTTGATAATATTTTGATGAAACTTTGATAACATTTTGGTGGAATTTCGATGAAATTTTGGTGAAACTTTGAAATGTTTGGTGAAATTTTTTTTGAAATTTTGATGAAATTTTGGTGGAATTTTGATAATATTTTGATGAAACTTTGATAACATTTTGGTGGAATTTCGATGAAAGTTTGGTGAAACCTTGAAATGTTTGGTGAAATTTTGGGGGAATTCTGATAAAACTTTGATAAATTTTAGGTGGAATTTCGATGAAATTTTGGTGAAACTTTGAAATATTTGGTGAAATTTTGGGGAAATTTAGATGAAATTTTGGTGCAATTTTGGTGGAATTTTGATAATATTTTGATGAAACTGATAAAATTTTGGTGGAATTTCGATGAAATTTTGGTCAAACCTTGAAATGTTTGGTGAAATTTTGGGGGAATTTTGATAAAACTTTGATAAAATTTTGGTGGAATTTCGATGAAATTTTGGTGAAACTTTGAAATGTTTGGTGAAATTTTGATGAAATTTTGGGGAAATTTAGATGAAATTTTGGGGAAATTTAGATGAAATTTTGGGGAAATTTAGATGAAATTTTGGGGAAACTTAGATGAAATTTTGGTGGAATTTTGATGAAATTTTGGTTGAATTTTGATGAAATTTTGGTTGAATTTTGATAAAATGTTGAGACTTTGATGAAATTTTGGAAAGCTGACCGCTTGGTTTTTCTCCTCAGCTGGCAATCTGGAAATGCGTGGTCGAGGGAGTCATCGCCATCTATCCCGAAAAACTCCGGTCTTGGGAGACGAGCATCACTTTCCTCGCTTGCGTCTTTGGTTTCGTCCTCGGACTGCCTTTCGTCACTCAGGTTTTTATCTTTTCAGGGTTAATACAGTCAGGGAAAGTCAGGGAAATGTTTAAATTTTAACCATTAAGTCATGGAAAGTCAAGTGGAAAGCTGGGAAATTTGTTGTGGCACAACTATTTTGATTGGTTTAAGTATCTCATAAAAAAACATTATAAAAATTGTATTTGTGGTGTACTTTTTCTAAAAATTTTAATTATCATTTCTTATGATTATCATTAATTTTCCTTATGAAAAATTCACCTAAAATGCAATATTTTTGTTAAAAAAAATGCCGCCTTTGGCGTTTCCGTCATTATGAAGAATTTTTTAATATTTCAAAAGGTCCTCGAATATGTGATGTTTGAGATCTAGTGGTTTCAACCTCTAGTGTTCGCATCGTTATTAATATTAATACACTAAAAATCCAATATTTCTCTTAATGTTTCAAAAATTTCGCCTGCGGCAGTCTCTTAATTATTAATATTATTATTTCTTCTTACAAAATTGCGGCTAATTCCATCATTTCGTGATCAGATCTATGATTTCTAAAATGTCCGCCATATGGTATATTTGCTTCCATCGAACCTTTAAAAATTGTTTCTTGAAATTAATTGGCTGGAAATTTTCAAAAAAAGTGTCTGGAAAACCTGGAAAAGTCAGGGAAATTCAATCGAAGATTTGGCTAGTCATCCTGACAGAAAAATACAAAATAAATATAGTTAATTGAAGTGTTGCGGATAAAGTTAATTGTAATTGCATGTAACATTTTTTGATAAGTCCGGGAAATTAATCAGATTTGGTCACGGAAACAGTGAAATTGAGTTGCAAATTTTGATATGAACCATGTGTATGTCGTAACACAGTTGTCTTTTATCAGGTCGGTGTTCAGGTCGTCCATTTCATGGACGTTTGCATCGGATCCGCATGGTGGATCATGCTCATCTACTTGGTTCAGGTTTTTGCTCTGCTTCTCATCAGAGGTGATTACTAAAATTAGCCAAATTGCCTAATGACATTTTCTATCGGGTTCAGTAAACCGCATTAATCGAACTGTAGTACTGACCTTAATTTTTAATAAACTAAAAGATGAAGCTGGAGTTTGATCTTATTTTTTTTGGTTTTTTGACAGGTCGTCCTTACACCAGCGATGACATCGTGGTTGTTCTCACCAACTCACCGGCCATGAAACGCTGGTTAGCACCGGTCATCAGTTTCAGCTGGAATGTGGTGCTGCCCATCACTTTTCTGGTATGTCTCACGTGCTTACCTTGTGCTTTCGTAAGACCAAAATCAATTCAAAAACCGTTACCGGTTGATTAAAATTCGGGCCATTAGGGTTCTTGAGGAGTCATTGATTTTCACGGTCCTTGAATAATCATTGATTGAAATTAAGACCATGTTCCACAACAAACTTCAAAAATGAAGAAGTTATCTTAATTTTTTCTAAATTTATGGTAAACGCTGTTGTCATATTTTAATGGGGATCCTACAAGAGCATTATTATTGTCAATTTCAACAAATACTGCCCGTAATACTGATAGTGTAATGGGTGCAGTACTGTTGGATTGATGTTTCATTCTCATTACTGACGATTATCCGAATTTTCGGATAACAAACAGTCAGTAAAACTGACCGTGGATGGTCCACATAATAGTATTCAATCATTTCAGTTCAGTTTTGTTTCTAATGTTCAATTTCTTGAATTTTTTTATCTTAAAATCTCCCATATTGGGATCAAGCCGGTTGCCTTCTCAAAAGTTTGAATTGAACACTACTTCACCATGCGGAACATGGTTTTACTTTCAGAAAGTAAAACCATGTTCAGCGCCAAACCTCGATTGATTATTTTTTCTTAATTTTTTTGTTACAGGTCTTGTCCATCACGTCTTTCAAGCTTGGCGACTTCGGCCGCTTGTTTTTCTGGGACAGCGGCGACAGCTACGTGTTCTGGCCCATGTGGGCCAAGCAGATCGGGGCGTTCATACAGATCTTGCCCATCGTGGTTATCCCGTCTGTCAGCCTTATTCAGATCATGCGCTACATGGGCCGGAACATGGGTGGATTCATGCAGGTGAGATTTGAGCAATTATCGGAAGAGTCTCAGAGAATCTTGCGAGTATTTGTGAATTCTCGGAAGATCCTTAGAGATTCTGCCGCATTTCAGGATCTTCGATTTCAAATCCCAAAGTCTTGAAACAGTGGTTCTTCGCCGGAATCTTCTCGAATCTTGAATCTTCGTATATTCCTTTAGCGCTTCGAGAGTCTCGTGCGACCAGCGCCATCTCTGCTGCCGTGCATCCCCGACAACATGGCTTCCTCGCAGGCTCCGCCCACTCAGGAAGCGGAAGTGACGTCAACTCAAGACGACCCGCCCCCAAAATACACCCCGCCCCCTTCCTACAACACTGCCACCGGGATGAAGCTGCTCAAGCGGTTGAACAGCCTGCGGATGTCCTTCAGGAGGTCACAAAGGTCGCAGAGGTCAAGAGTCACCAACGACGTGGAGATGCAGGGCAGTGGAGGAACGGTGCCGCCAGGAGGAGCCACTGAACCGGAAGCCGTGGCCACCACGACTGCCGCGGAAGTAACGTCAGACGTCCCGCCGTCCTATTCGGCTATCTTGGAAACCACGACGTGACCTCTGACACCGACCTAGTGTGGTTCGTATGGGATATGGTCACTACGACTGGCTAATGGTCAGCTTGGTCAGGGACCCTTGGGCCGAAACAGGCCTCAGTGACATTGGTGCTGGCGCCATTTTGTCACATTGTCCAGTTTTTAACAGGGTAACATCCCGAGGATGCCAGAACCAGCAACCGTGAGTGTTTTCTAATGTTTTAAAACGTGGAAAATAGCCGGAAAATAATTGAGAAGGACTCAAAAAATGGCTGCGGTATCAGCTTCGGCACCTCGTTAACGAAGATGTTTTTAACAAACTTAATTATTTTTATAGCATCGAGAAGGTCCGGCATGTAATTTTTTGAATTATTGTATTTTTACAGACCGATGGCCCCTAACGAGAATAGTGATAACTAGAGAATTTTTAGTTTTTTACGCTTGTTTTTAGACTAGTGTGTGGTTTTGCCACTGTGGCTCCTTTTTGGAAGCCATGTTTTTTCTAATCGAATCTGGTTTATTTGAAAATTTGATTTAAAAAATGTAAAAATGAATCAGAATTTGATAAATTTTACTTATGGACCTCTTGGAGGCAGCCATTGTGTTACCACTTTCCATTTCCATGGTTGTCATGGTTTCCATTTCCATGGTTGTCATGGTTTCCATTTCCATGGTTGTCATGGTTTCCATTTCCATGGTGGTCATGGTTTCCATTTCCATGTTCTATGGTTACCATGGATACCATTTCCATGTTCTATGGTTACCATGGATACCATTTCTGTGTTCTATGGTTGCCATGGATACCATTTCTGTGTTCTATGGTTACCATGGCAACGTTCCTTGGTTGTCATGGTTACCTTTCCATTTTTACGGTTGCCATGGAAACTTTTTACAGGCAGAAAATTGAAAAGCACGTGCGAGTTCGATTTTTCAAAGGAAATGACGTCAAGATTGTCGTTTTTAACATTGACAACTTATGAGTTTTTCCCAACTTATTGAGTTGAGTCTCAAGAGCGATCTTGGAAGAGAACAAATTTTAAATTATTATCTTTATTATTATTATTTGTCAGTTTGATAGCCCTAAAAGTGTCCTAATTATGTTTGAATTTCCTCAATTTGTTTTGTACAGAAGCTTCGCCTATGATAATTCACTCAGGGGTGTTTGTAAATAACGCAATGTGCAACGATAATAAAGGAGCGACCTTATTTTATTATCACTTATTTTCCCCAGATATTTTTGCTTATTCAGGACTGGGGGAGTGTAAACAAATGGGAAATTCGGATAAAATTTGATATGTTGGTGGTTAAAAAATAGCTATTTTGGAGCAATTAAGGTGGATACAAATAATTTTTTATGTTACGGAAGCTTTACATTCTGTTAATTCCAGCAACATTTCATTAGAATAACAAGCTTTCACATGATGTGATGATGTTCAAAACCAACAACACCGGATTGAACCCCACCTAGGTACCTGATCCTCCTGTAAGGACCAACTTAAGGTGTTCCCTCGGGAACTGGGGATCGGCACCACCCCTAACCTTTCTGAACCTTTCTGTTACTGAACACTTCTACTTTAGTCTATTCTTCCCCAGCCATAAAGGTACAGTGAATGTTGAGGATACATTTTAGATACAAACCAATCTTGGTTGATACATTTTGGATACAATTTTGCTTAGACCCACTCCCAGCCCTGCTTATTGAATGACCTAATTGGACATTATTCTTGTAAATGGTTTCAAAAAACTTAATGAATCTCGAAATTTTTGGATTTGGATTAATTTTAAAAAACAACTTACGTTTTTAAATTATTGTTGGATTGGGATTAATATTTCAACATTAACTTCACTTAGAAAATAGTTTTAAATTCATCAGAATACCCGCATTTCCCGAAAATAGTATCACATTTATTATTGGTTTCTTTTTATATTTTTATCTTTACCACTCTTTTATTAAGGGCCTTCCATAAAGGACGTCCTAGAATTTCTATCATTTTCAGACCCCTCTCCTCAGTTGTAATTTTTATTGAAATTTTATTAAATTTTGAAGTTGTTGGATTTGGATTGATATTAAAAAAACTGTTTTAAAATTCGCAATATCCGCACTTGTTGAAAATATAATGACATTTGTTATTAAATTCCTATTTACCATGCGGTGTTTTAAACGCCGTTTTTTAAATATTAATCCAGTTCGTGCAATTGCAAAATTTAAGAAAACTTCAAGAAATGAAAAATAAAACGTAACATTTTTGAAACAACTTGCAAGAACAACATACATGTAAGTTATATTAATTTAGTTTAACCTGTAAGCGTCGTATCGAGATTGCCAGTTTAATATGCAGTTTAATTTGATGATTTACCAGAATAACATCAATTTTTCTTCTGTTTACAATCACTTTTACACTCTTTTCATTAGTGTGTAAAAGTGATTGTAATTGTAAACTCGAATTTATAAATGGCAGACGATCTGGACGTCCACTTTTCATCAACCCCTTGCCCCTGTCCGGCAGTGTCCGGTTTTCGAACGCCCACGGCGTCCAACGTCCTATGGATGACCACTATAAAGTTGTGGACATGAGATTCCCAAGATGGCGGAACCGACTTCAGTCGCTTTTTTTCAAACCGACTTCATTTCGTTTACCCGCATCTGTCGGGCAAGATGGCCGACGCCGCAGTGTCGCCATCTAGGGATGATATTCGGCATCAATTCCACGATTCTAAACAAACATGGCGGACTGTGTGTTGCTGTAGCTTCGTTAATCCATGATCTACTAAAAGTACAACCTGTATCTTGTTGTTAATTGTTAGCTACAGTGTAGTTCGTTAGTTGTTTTAGTGAATTGACAACTGGCGAAAATGTGTCGAAGCCTCAACTCGTCGTGCCATATCAAGAAAATGCTGGAAATGGACATGGAAAAATGGAACGCTAGGCAGCCATCTTGGAAGTGGTTCGAAAATTCCAATTTAGGTAAGAAATAAATTTCACTATTTTCAACTAACAATTCAGATTTTTGCTTTTATAAGTTTGAGTTCTCAACTTTTACCTGAAATTCATCTGACGTTGGAACTTGGCAGGGTCGAACATTGTCATATCATAACAAGCGAGAGCATGTGAATTTGATATTGTTGTTATACTGTATAGGGCACCCTACACGGGAATTATTACTGTCAGTTTCGACAAATACGGATCGTGTAAGGGTCAATACTGATGTATTGACGTTCGATAATGACGCTTATCCGGATTTTCGGATAACTACTGTCAGTATGAAGATATTGACAATAATACTGACCGTGTAAGGGCGTTCGTCAG
>JAQGAF010004543.1:0-14134 GCA_034687865.1 Kryphioiulus occultus
AGCCACCACCCCCATGACCACCACCCCCGTAGCCGCCACCTCCATGACCTCCGCACCCGTAGCCTCCTCCTCCGTAACCGCCACCCCCATGACCTCCGCCCCCATAACCCCCTCCCCCATATCCGGTTGCAGCAGCTACCAAGTCGCTTCCTTCCGCCTGTAACTCGTCCACATCGTTGAGGTCTTGGACTTGTAATGCCTTGGATTCCTGAACTTCATCTCCCCTCACCAGTAGCGTGGTGCCCAAAAGGAAGAGAGTGAGTTGAACCTGTGAAAATGTTGATAAAGTTTGAGCGCTGGGTGGATTTTTGTATATTGGAATATTGGATATGTCAGATTTGTCTATATGATGAGGTCACGTTTTGGGAGATTGGTGTACTGTAACAAGATGGCGCCTGGTGGAGCACTGGAGTGTGTAAAATGTCGCGTAATGATTTTTGTTGATTAACTGAAACGTACATGTACAGTATACATGCAAAATCTTCAGGGTGATCATAGCCTTTCCCACATTGGAAAAACTAGGTTTTTTTAATTACATGTAAGAATTGATTTCATTTTTTAAATTTAAGAAAATGATTTATTTGACCTTCTTTTTTAAAACTAGTAGTAATGAGGACTTTTCTGGGAGTGTTTTACTTTACTTAATTGTTAGAATTGTTTTAATTAGTTAAATTAATTGTGAGAATTGATTTAATTTGTTAAATTAATTATTGTAGACTTTGAGATTACCCTATAACAAAAAGGTTATATGAAAGAGCCACAAAATTGCTTGTTTCAAATTTTTAAAAGAAACATGTACTGTAGTGTTCCTAAGTAACACTGAATGACACCCAAACATAATGTCAAATACCTGACCATTCCCAGCAAAGTCCTCATTACCAATAGTTTAAAAAATGGAAGGCCCACTGAACCAGTTGCTTCATTCTCGAAATGAAGTATGGTTCCAACACCATTTAATGTTAAACTAAACTGTTAAACCAAAATTGTGCTAAAATGGTATATCCTTAAAATTTCCCAAATCTTGCCCGGTTTTATGCTTACCAACGTCCGCATATTTCCTCGTTGCCCCTTCATCGTTTTGCTCGATGTTGACTGTTGGATCAGTCAGTTTCGAATGTGACTTACTGAAAACCCTGTTGCTCTTTTATAGTGAAACAAGATTATTTTTTTCACCAACGTCAATATTTCTCATTTATTCTTTCGCCTTCATAACAATTAGCTGGTGGCGCTTACCGCTCGCAGTTATCTTTGTATTCGCCATCGTTCGTTTTAATCGCTCTTTTGGGAAATTTGGGCAATAATTTCGTTCCCATGGTCGACAGCGATACATTTTGCGCTCATTCGATGAATCATTAGAAAAAAAGCGATCAATGAGAGCAAGTGAAGCAGTTAAAAACCGTTCCGAATTTGTAAACATAAATTTTACTCGTGTAAGTTTGTGTCAAGAACTGGATGCTACATGTACATGTGTTATACCCCGCTTGACGGTCTTACTTAACACGCTGTCTGCCAGTAATTCTCTGGTTACTGTTGATCACCCCTCATGGACAACAGAAGCATTCATTGATGCAAATTTGTAATTTTTTTTAAGAAAGTGAATGTTGTAGCTTTCTATAGTTTGATCTTATATTGTCCACCGATGTGTGACTTCGTCGGGACCATATCCGTGTTGGTTGCTACCTATAGATCCAAGGTGAATCCCATTTTCACTCGTTGTTTTTTTTACCAAAAAGCCAGTATTCAAAGACATGTTAATTGGTTTTGGATAATAGGCGATTCTGGCACCATTTCTATTATGGACACTAGAGTGCACTCAGAAATGCTAGGTACTTTTCGAGTTCCAGGAGAATTTTGTATGGACGGTACTGTATTTCATAATGTATTTTTCGTCGTAACCTTTTTCGTTTCTTATAATTATTATTGTGAATTTTTGAGATTAGTAGAATACAGTATCAACACATACATGCATATACACGTAGAACAGCCGTTTGAATTTGCCGCTCAATTAATTTAGCGTTGTTTCGTTGAATACTCACGTGCCGATGCGCGAGGAGGCGACGAACGTGGTAACCTTAGCAACCGTAAAACGTTAATTCCATTTTGGAAGTCGTTCTGTGTTTTTTTTAAGATGACGTAAAATGCACTTTTGCTCGTAACTTTACAGTTGTAACTAAAGCAAAACAACCATTAACAGATAATTATTATATTGATAGTTCAAAAAACGAGGATTTTGAATTTATCTTCGTCATTTTTCAAATACAATTTAGCGATACCCAGCTAAATGTGTCAGACTGTTATTCTAGGTAGTTAGTCATTTATATAAAGAGGTTACAAAATAAAGTAGTCGGATAAGACATTCTTTAGCATTCTTGAGCATTCTTACGACATTGTTAATTCTGTGGTGCTGAGTTTTGATTGGATTATTGAATATATTAATATCGTAATGATATTATAATATTATAATGATTAATGTTGAACTTACGATCTTATATTTTTCAGTACAGACTGTATCAATTCAAAGTTGCGCTAACATACAAATTGCTTTTCTTTTGGTTTTCGTATTTTCTTCTCACATTGTCAGTTTATCAACAGTACATGCACGACAACACCACACTATCACTTTTAAATATTCTTGATATTCAAGAAACCAGAGCATAAAAATCGATATGTTACCCTATCTTTAACAACAATAACCTGTCGAAGTTTTCAATTTAATGAACCTGGAAGACAAAGCAGAATATTTAGTCATTCGTGCGTGCTTTTTTAAGTGGATAATTTATCATATTTTAGGGGAAAAATGAAGCGAGATCTTTCAATTTAAATTTCTTATAAAGATGTCATAAATGTACCGTATAATGATCACGAAAATGAAAAGTCAGTGCTGTATTATTCTTTAAAATATCACTGTTCACAGTGCCATTTCCTTGACTATCTCACAGGACTGATAATGATCTTATTAATATCACCAGATATTTTAATGGCCAAAAACAAAGTAAATTACAAAATAAATGGAGCGTTAAAAATTTCTACTGCACATTATTCTGGCGAAAAAAACAATTTATGGTGTATCTGTTTATATGTTATAAATACAAATGATAATCCAGGGTTTCCTTTCAAAATTGCTTTGATCAAGTGAAATGTTGTTAAATTTCCTAAATCGATCCTAATCTTCACGATGATCGTGCTGTGTTGTTAATGACCCAACTGAAGTAGCTTTCACAACGCAGTTGTTAGTTGTTTTATGTGGACAGTTTTATTAAATAAATAAACATATAAATAAAATAAATATAGGTAACCATACCGTACTTAAATCACATTCAGTTTACATCTCGATATAGATATTTGCAGAAACAAATCTTTTCATGCTTGACCCTTAGATATACAGTGCCCTAGAGACATGTTGACAATGATAATGTTACAAGCCACGGGCATATTAGAAGGATCAGAAACACATAACCTCCGCCAAGTTTACAATACAATATTAATGTATAATATATCTGTTTGATTAAAATAAATAAAATAAATAGTTGATATTAACTGGAAAGCTAACGGCGATAGCCACCATATCCTCCACCTCCATGCCCACCGCCACCACCACCATATCCGCCGCCTCCGTGTCCACCACCACCGCCCCCATGGCCGCCACCACCGCCCCCTCCTCCATGACCCCCACTGCCTTGTGCACCGCTGTAATATTGCTTGTTATGGTGACCTCCAGATCCCCTGTGTCCTCTGCTGCTTCCTCCAGAATGACCCTGTCCATCGTAGTATTTTCCGTGATGGTCATCGTGGTATTGGTTGTAGCCCTGGTGGTTGTTGTGGTGCTTGCGGTTGTTGGCATTGTCGTGATATTTGGAGTGATGCCCAGATCTGCAAAAGTTAAAAATCACAAGCTTTCAGATCACTATTATCCAAATTATACTAGCAGAAATTATAATTTAAGGTTTGCTTTTGATGTTAATCATTACTGATTGATGCTGTTGATTAGTTAATTAGTTTTAAGATGATTTGGGGATTAATTACATGTAGGTGTTAAGAAATTGTTCTTGAAAATTAAGCAATTAATTGCATTGTAATTTTTAGAGTAGCAGTAAACTTCACTAAGTCTATTTAAGCTTAGCATCCATATATTGACCTTAATTTGAATTATTTAGCTATAATTAACATAAGAAGTAACAATTCCCGTGGCTGACCAGCGCTGACATGTGAATTTATAATGCATTTGCATGCATTGACATGTTAATGCTTTTGTGTTAAAATAGATTGTCACATCATTGTTGACGTATTTTGGCATCATTTCACTCTCTTTTGGGACAGAAAATTACTTTTTTAACAACTTCATGGGAGGGAAATACAAATAGCAAATTGAAACTAGCCACGAATTAAGCTGGCGGGCTCGCTGGTGCGGAACATGACTCCACAGATGCAATTAACCTCTGAGAATCAAGCCATAAAAGTGAATTTTCTGACACCACTTATAGACGGACAAAAACCATAATTTTTCAGCTTGGTCTAGTTCGTCTGGTTTTAATTATGTCTATTTTGCCATGTCTGCAGCCCATTAATGTCCTTAAATAATCCAAAATGCCTTGTACAAACTTACTCGTCTTTGTGATGACTATTTCGATAGCCATTGCTGGAATGACCTGAATCTCTGTGACCTTTGCTCCCGTGGTGATTGCCATGGTGACCATTGCTACCGTATCGTGATGTTCCATGATTTCTGTGACCGTTACCGTGACCACCATAATAACTGCTGGAGTCGCCATGGCCGCCATTTTGTCCTCCAGAGCCTTCGTGTCCATACGATTCAGAGTAGCTTGGACCACCACCTCCTCCACCCCCATGACCTCCACCACCTCCTCCACCCCCATGACCTCCACCGCCTCCTCCATAGCCTCCACCTCCTCCTCCATAACCACCACCTCCATCTCCATAACCACCTCCACCATATCCACCTCCACCGTCTCCATAACCACCACCTCCTCCACCATAACCACCACCACCTCCATCTCCATAACCACCGCCTCCATCTCCATAACCACCGCCTCCACCATCTCCACCATAGCCTCCACCACCACCACCATATCCCGTAGCAGCTGCCACTAGGTCAGTGCTGTCAGCAGTGACCTCTTTGATCTTTTCTGACGGGCCCTTGACATCTTGTTGGCCGCTTGCAGACACCATGGCGTATGAAGCCAACATGTAAAGTTGGATCTATCACGAACATAACGTTTTTTGAGGCTTTAAAGACAAAACTGGATGCCAACAAATTTGACAACTTGGTTTTCATGCTTACCAACATCCAAGGCATTCCTTTCTGTGGTTTCATTTTCTGAGTTGTACCTGGTTCTTGCTGAAGAGCAGTCGAGCTACTTCTGTGCCTTGTTGTTGTTTTGAAGCAGCTTTTATACCAAATTCACTCTGTAGGGATGATCCTAAATTCAACGGGTACCATAGTGTCCCAATCGCCGTTTGTCTGGCGATTTTTCGGGAAAAAAATATTTAGCTCTTCAATTTTTATCATTTGAAATAAATGCATAATGATGGGAATTCCTGTTTGTTTATCTAATAATACACGACAGCCGTCCAATTGAAATGAGTCATTTTCAACCAAAACGATGGCCTGAGGGCATCCTGATGTCATTCTTGTGTTCCCATATCCAGCAATTGTCTTGCCAAATTTACTAGTCTGATTACTTTTTCTGATTACATGTCCTGAAAGATAATTGCTAAATTTTTAAATATATGGTTGTAGTGTGAGAAGTTTATTGTCGTGGATACTTTATTTTTGTTTTGAAGTTGCTTTTCAGAAATGTAACTTTGAGCTGCGTTTTCTCGAGAAATGCAAGGATATATCAGGACTTTCAAGTATCATGTCACCAAAAAATTGTAAATTCGACATCATTTTCGTACCTCCCCCATCCCTAAGTGCTCACATAATCATTGACCGAAAAGTAAATCGAATTGAAGGAAATTTTTCTCAAAATTTTAGCAAAAATGATGGATTTTCGT
Source organism: Kryphioiulus occultus (assembly GCA_034687865.1). Lineage (NCBI taxonomy): Eukaryota > Metazoa > Arthropoda > Diplopoda > Julida > Julidae > Kryphioiulus > Kryphioiulus occultus. Next base: position 6,016 of record JAQGAF010004543.1, read on the forward strand.
AGCTCACGAGTACATTTTGAAAAGAAAACACCGTTTTTTTTTCGTTAAAATGAATGACAGATTTTATAATTTTTTATAAAAAGTCAAAGATTTGACCAATCCCTCTCCCCACTAAGATGACACAATACTTGAACGTCCCCGATATGTAAATTCGTGTACCATGTCGAAATCCATTTGTGTACAAAATCAGCGTCGAATTTTTTTTTTGAAATACGCATTGTTCTCAAAGTTCTGCTCGTTTACAGCTGTGCTGAGAGCCTTGCAATCTTTTCAACAGTTCTGTATGCCATAATTTTCTAATGCATAATCTGTAAGCTTAAAGTGTCATTAAACTTTTCGATTCTTAAAACATTAGGATACGTCAAAATTCTGTATATAGTCAACTTGAAGGGCATTTTAGTTTGGATTATTGTTTGTGAATAGGTATAAACTATAGGCACTGGGTCAACCTGCCATAGATATGTGTTCGAGATGATGTTTACATTTGAAATAAACTCTCCTAGTAATGTAGGTTTGCCTTTTAAGATCCGAGAATATGGATAATATTTTCAAAAAGCATTTTGAAATCAGCTGATCATCCATCAAACGTTATTTAATTATTCTATTTTCGAGGTGGTTCATACATATTGGCGATGTGGACTCTACAATGGTTTCTTTTAATTATTTTAATAAGGATGAATATCACAAACGACCATGCAAATGAAATTGCTCACTTTCGTTAGATTGAAGAAGAAACGCATGTAGGACTCGTCATTTGTGAACAATTGTATCAATTGTTTCAGTCTAATAATTGTGGGTAAATTTACTGCTGCGTTCACAGATCAGATTTTTATTGCTATTATCAAATCACTCAATTAAATTTTAGTGCCTAAATAGAATTCATTAACCCAAATCTGCCATCGGGTAATTTAATTTTTGTCCGAAATCTCGGTTATGTATTTTTTAAACTTTGATGCATATCAACAATGTCATGAAGAATTACAATTTTAGTACACTGTCTTCTTTTTATTTTTGAATGCGTTATTTTAATTCAAATGCATAAATTCGAGCATTTATATATGAAGAAAAATTACCATATAGTATAATTAGTATGATGATCAGCTGAACCAGTTGTGATTATTTTAAAGCCCCGTTGGTCAGACCAATTGGAACATTTAGTTGCTGCTGAAATGTACATTAGCTATTCGATGAAAAAAGACACTGTACTATCGACTTTCTCAGTGATGATTTTCACAATCTTTATTTAGTTCGCAAAAGCAAATGTACTGTATATCATGATATAACATAGGATTTGAGGAATGTGTTTAATAACCTCCGCCTCCATGACCACCACCGCCTCCCCCATGTCCACCACCTCCGTGTCCACCACCGCCGCCACCCCCTCCATGACCTCCACTGCCATGGGCCGAATTGTAATGCGATTTGCTGTGATGTCCGCCAGTTCCACTATGACCTTTTCGACTTCCTCGGTTATGGCCGTGCCCATCGTAGTATTTGCCGTGATGGTCATCGTGGTACTTGTTGTAGCCCTGGTGGTTGTTGTGGTGCTTGCGGTTGCTGGCGTTGTCGTGGTATTTGGAGTGATGTCCAGATCTACAGTTATTGATGGTTAAAAATGTTTGAAACCACCTACATAGCGGTATATGCAAATTTGAAATGATATCAGTCAGAAACTTACTCGTCTATGTGGTACGTGTTGCGATATCCATTGCTGTTGTGTCCATAGTCCCTGTGGCCTTTGCTGCCATGGTGGTTGCCGTGATGTCCATCGCTTCCATGTCTGGTTTTTCCATGGTTCCTGTGACTGTTGCCATGACCTCCATAATGGTTCTTGTAATATCCATGGTCGCCATTATTTCCTCCATAGCTTTTGCTGCCGTGGGATCCTGAGTAGCTCGGACCACCTCCTCCACCATGTCCACCACCACCACCTCCTCCATAGCCCCCGCCACCCCCGCCATGTCCGCCACCTACGTATCCCCCACCACCTCCACCATGACCTCCTCCACCCCCTCCGTATCCTGTTGCTGCAGCTACCAAATCACTGTTGGCACCACTGCTTGCTTCAGCACTTTCTTGAAATTTATCATCTTCGTTTCCATCCTGATGAGCCCCAACAAGTGTGGTGGCATACAAAGCCAGCAAAGCAAACTGGACCTAAAAGTAGATGCAAATACAAGTTTCATGAAATAAATGGGGAATTATAAAATATGTCCAAAATGTTGTTAGTCTTACTGTTGTCCCCAGAAATCCCTTGAGCAGCTTCATTCTGCTATGTTTACCGCTCTTGCAGAGATCTCTTCTGTGGTTTGCGTTGGTTTAGAAATGGCTTATATACAGAAATCTGAAATGTATTGCAAATTTTTTCACCAATCGGTACCATACCGTTGCCATCCCCTATTATCGCGCGATTCATCTCAATGTAACTGTTACATAGCGTCAAATTTATTACGTAACCTAGTTATGTTTTGAAAGCGAAATGCCAGAAAAAACATCTGAAGAAGTGACTCAAATTTCGGATTAATTGAAGAAGAAACGCTGATGAGGTACTGCATGTACTGCACATGTATGCCATTGTTGAGCAACCATGACAATTGGCAAGTAAATTGGCGTTTACTTGTTTATCGTGCTTGTTTAATTGAGCGTTAATTAGATGTTGTGCTTAGAATTTAGATGAACACGGCAGAAAACACGTTTTTTTAACTCGATTGCTGAATCCATTATCCACTATTAAGTAATTCGATAATTTGAAATTGCCCTGAAATTATAGGGTTTTGTGTTATAATACTGTAACTGATTTACGAGCAAAAAGTTTAACAGATGTGGTATGGAGGAATTAGCTTTGCACTGCATTAAAGATTTGGTTACACAATGTCCGAGTTTCTGCATAACATCGTCAATTCTATTCGTCGATTAAAATTAAATGTAATCGATCGTGACTGTTTAGCTCTTCTTTATGAACGCAGTGTTGCGATTCAATACGTATTCATTTCCAGACTCCCCATCCCCCCAGATAATATAATCATCGACTAAAAGAAATTCGAATGTCAGTCAGCTTTTTCTGACGATTAGATGAAAAATGACCCATGAGCCCATAAGTTTAAGTCGTAATGCAGCAAATAATATGAAACGTAAGCCATATAGTGAAGTAAGTTATCATTTCGGCAACTCCTCTTCCCCAGCACTTCTGCTATTTTTCAGATTTGGCTGATTCCCCTGAGATGATGACATAATACTTGGACGTCACCTTACCGTATGATAAAGGGAGAAATCTTTCTTGCCTTTTTTGTGAAAAGAGATCACCACTGGTGACCACCCTTTATATACCATTGAACAGGAAGCGCCTAAGGAATTTGAAACAGGTGTTTCCACAATGTGCTTTTTGTTTCCTATGTCTACTCATGTACATGTGGCTTTGTTTTATTTTTAGGCTCTTTCTGTTAGTCTCATTCTAGCTCTATATAGTCTGCATTTTTTTATTTGGCTTTATTTTTGCATCCATTCTATCTAGTATGGATTTTTAAATTTTGGTCCCATTCTCTCTAGTCTGAATTTTATATTTTTGGAAACGGGGTCCTGGCCCCGGGAACCCCTCTCTATATCCGCCACTGAACGAATGATAATATTATCCGCGATCCCATTATGCGGAGTCCAATGTATACACGATTTTTAAGAGTTGAGCTACAGTTGAAATGTCTGAAAGTTATAAACATGTGTTTTTCTTTGTTAGGATGTCAACCTACATGTACTGTATATGTGCCAGGGGCAGAATGACGTGTAACCTTTTGTAGAAACAAGCTAAATCAAAGGGTGCGTGGGTTACACGTCATTCTGCCTGTCATTTAGCTTGTTTCTGCAAAAGGTTTCACTAGTCACGGCTTAAATTCTTAACTTTATTCTTATTTTATAACTTACTTCATAACTTATTTATAATTCTGTAATATCTACGATGAAATCAGTTAATTTTAAAATGAATGACATGTATATTGGCATATTCTGTGACGATGAACTGACCAGTTTTGGCTATTGCATTACAAAGTTTACACAGTCATTTGCTGAGGGGTTTGTTATTCGTGGTAAGCGTTGATATTAAATTAACAGCAGTAAGCCTTTATTTAAGCTATAGTAATATCTGGGATAAAATCGATTTTATCAAATTCAATTGTTTCCCTTAACGTCATTACCTTCCAGCATAAAAATGATTAGCTAACAATCCCTAAATAATACTTATGATATAAAATATAGTATTACAGGAGGTTGTCAACCAATATAAAACTATAAATCAGGTTGCAACTGATTAATCCAAAACAGAATTAATCTGAATGTCAAACTAAATGCTCACCAAAGTCCTTGACATTGTGAGGTTACAAAATCTTTATTTCATTCATATATATTTTTAGTCATTATACATTTTCAAAGAATGAATAACTTAATAGCCACCACCGCCGTAACCTCCACCGCCGTGACCTCCACCACCCCCTCCATGTCCACCACCGCCACCACCTCCTCCATGGCCTCCACTGCCATGGCCCGAATTGTAATGAGATTTGCTATGATGACCCCCAGTTCCACTGTGACCTTTTCGGCTTCCTTGGTTGTGGCCGTGTCCATCGTAGTATTTGCCGTGGTGGTCATCGTGGTACTTGTTGTAGCCCTGGTGGTTGTTGTGGTGTTTGCGGTTGCTGGCGTTGTCGTGGTATTTGGAGTGATGGCCAGATCTGCAGTGATTGAAGGTGAAAAAATATGCTTAGAATGACCTACCTAAATTTCGAGTAATTTAATTAGAAATGGTATCAATCAGAAACTCACTCGTCTATGTGGTAGGTGTTTCGATATCCATTCTTGCTATGTCCATGGTCCCTGTAACCTTTGCTGCCATGGTGGTTGCCGTGGTGTCCATCGCTACCATATCGTGTTTTACCATGGTTCCTATGGCTGTTGCCGTGACCGCCATAATGGTTCTTGTAATATCCATGGTCGCCATTGTCACCTCCATAACTCTTGTGGCCATGAGCTTCCGAATAGCTCGGACCGTGACCTCCTCCTCCTCCACCGTGACCACCACCTCCTCCACCGTGACCACCACCACCTCCTCCGTAACCTCCACCACCGTGACCTCCTCCACCACCACCATATCCGGTTGCAGCAGCTACCAAGTCACTGCTTGCGACGCTGATTTCTTCCTCTTTGGTCTCTTCTGCAATTGTGTGGTTTGTGCCATCGTGGTGGCCACAAACAAATGAGGCAAACAATGCGAAAATGACCACTTGGACCTGGATATGGAAGAACAAATTATATAGAATATTACAACATTATTGGCAGTGTGGTAATTTTAGAAGACAACTAACTGTTAACTTACCATCGTCCCAAGTCCGCCTTGTTGGAAGTTCATCTCCTTGTTGTTTACTAATATCAGTGATGAACAGCTGAGCAGCTTCTGTACTTTTGATGGCATCTGAATGTTGCTTTTATACTAATTCGTAAATGAATGACATGAATGATGCTCTTTTTTCACCCAGTGCGTGCCAGACAGTGTTTAATCCCACTTAATCTTTTCACCAGAAAGCAGAAATTTGGCACGGTCATTTTTGCGTTATTTGAACTACATTTATGATGAGAAAATCCTAACTTTTAATTTATGTAACACGAAAAACTCGTAATCGTTTTGCTTCTTCATGTAGACCAGCATATACTACATGTACATGTACAGAAAAAATTGTTCTCCCATAAGTTAATGGGTCGTAAAGGAATGCTACTTCTAATACTTGTTTGTCATTTGTGTCACTTGCTCAGATAGACAAAAGAAATATTTTTCTCCAAAATTTATTATTCTTTAAGAGTCGTCTGTAATTAATGAAACGGACAATTTTCATCACGCTTAATTGGTCGATTTTCAGTCTCAAATTGAAAACGATGTGAAAATCAGAATAATTATTATGGTCGTAGGCGCCATTTTATTTACAGTAATTATTTGTTTGTGCTTCAAGTAATATGTCATCATCTAAGGAGGGTCAGCCAAATGATAACACATGGTGACGGAATGAGGAGGGGCAGTTGGCCAAATGATGATGTCATCATTGATATTTTATTAAATTTGAGTTTAAAATTCATCATTTGTGGTAGGTTTTGCAAAAATTTCGTCTACTATGTTTTTTATATACCATAATTCGCTTCATCATTACTTCTATGCAAAAAAGAATCATTTCTAATTACATTTGTTGGCCAAATCGAACACATTTTTAGTCAACGATAACGTCATCATTAGCGGGTCTGGAATTGATGATATATGATATGCTATGTGTGGGGGTGGTCCTAAAATTACTAATTTAGTCAAATATATTTTATTGGCAACTAAGTATAACCAGAAATTCGTGTAAAAAATTCTAAATTAAATCACAGCATGCAATCAAAATTCCTTTTCGAAATAGTGTTACAATCACAATGCTACTATTTGTATGGCCCTATGTATTGTAAATTGTATTTATTTTTCATTTATTAAAATTTGTTTCTGTGGGGAACGCTTCAGTCGAAAAACCAAATTCAAAACGACTTCCCTGCAATGTCATGGGATCTGCAATGTCATTGGAAACCTGTCATTTAGCTAATCGAAGACGGAGTAGATGTACATGTACATCACTGTGTTTAATTTCTGATTTTTTTTATTCTTAGAGGAACTTGCGGTTATAGTGTAGAACTTGTTGCTTCATGACGTTATTCATCATCTGAAATTGGGATACAGGGTGATCCATATGTTTGGGTCTTTCGAAAGGTGTCAATATGGCAGTAGTTAATCACTTAATATGCCTTGGTGTTGAGCTGCTACAGTATACATGTATATAGACACTATGAGAAAGTGGGCTTCTCCTAATGCCTTGCATGCTGGCAGTGATTGCCTGCGATTAGGGCAGCTATATACAGAAATTGTTTTTAGGTTTGTTTTGGTTAGGATAATCACAAAAAAATACCATACGTAATACTAATTTTATTGTAATCAAACTCATATAAAATATCATTTAATCCTTCATTGAAATTTGTTTCATTTTTCACTTGTAAAATTTATATTACACTGTATTATTGTATTTCCACTCCGTAAAGTGGAGAACTGGTCTGTTTTCATTTATCCTGTGGTGGCATTAAAGTAAACAACACAGCTATACGTTTTTTTCCAACTTTAATAAATAGTATTTTACATACATAATGTACATAGTATGAAAGTATTGAAAATCGTTGTACTTATGATTATGAATATTGCCAATGGCATGGGATTGTGATTATTTTACATGATAATGGCAAGGAAATATGCTACATGGAAACAGGTTCCGAATAAACTATTGATATATACTAGCTATACACAAATATACATATTGGTATTTCAAGCTCCCTTTTTCCGTTTATAAATTAAAAATGAACATTTTTAGTTTGGAAAAGGGGCTTAGTGACCATAGCCGCCACCGCCATGTCCTCCACCTCCGTGACCACCGCCTCCGTGGCCTGAACTTCCATGAGCCCCGCTGTTGTACTGCTTGGCATGGTGTCCACCATACTTGCGATGACCCTGGTTGCGCCCCTTGTAGTGACCATGTCCATCGTAGTATTTGCCGTGGTGGTCATCGTGGTACTTGTTGTAGCCTTGGTGGTTGTTGTGGTGTTTACGGTTGTTGCCATTGTCGTGGTATTTGGAGTGATGTCCTGACCTGCAAATATGAAATTATCTGGTTATATGCGAAAATGACCAAGAAGATTTTGTATGTATCATAAGCTATAGCAATCAATGGCAGCGCCATCTGTTGCCCTGCAGTGCATTTACTCTTAATTCCAATGTGATCCTCAATAATGTTAATAATGATAGTTGTCATTACGACTCCAGTTCAACTTACTCGTCTTTGTGATGGGTGTTTCGGTAACCATTGCTGTAGTGACCATAATCATGGTGACCTTTGTTGCCATGGTGGTTGCCATGATGACCGTCGCTGCCATATCGTGACGTTCCGTGGTTTCTGTGGCTGTTACCATGTCCGCCATAATGACTGTCATAGTCGCCATGATCGCCATGTTGACCACCGTAACCCTGGTGTCCATGGGATCCGTAGTAACTTGGACCATATCCACCCCCATAGCC
>JAQGAF010004544.1:0-14123 GCA_034687865.1 Kryphioiulus occultus
ATGAAGAAATGTTGAATCGGGTTTTTGCGAAGCCAGATAGACCACGCCCTATTGCCCTATATTCTAGTTGAGTTGCAGCTTTTAACCACCAGGTGACATATCACGATTTTACAATAAAAAATTGTTTTTAATTTTTAATTCAGTGTTATTTATTATTGCAAAAACTTCTCAACGGTAACCGATTTTCCATCAGTTGCGATTCCCGATTACTGCAATTTTCATGATAATCGGACCTGGTTTATAAATCGATTCTATTTTGTTGTTATATAAAAGGAGAAATCTAAACAAAAATTGACCCTAGATTGTATTTTTACGATTTGTGAAATGATCAAATCTCGATAGCGCTACATCATAATTATTGCTTGAGATGGCAAACAAGCAAAACTTTCCTAAAATTGGAATTCCTTACATTATAGTCGATGAAATGATAGAAAATTTAGGAAAATTGTTCGACAAAAATTTAGAAACTTGGAAAAACTTAGAATGTATGATATTTTTTATTGTGGGCAACTGAAAATAATTGCATCTTTTTTCGATAATTCCAGTACCATGTTATGGTATTATTACTGTCAGTTGAACATTCCACGGTTAGCGACTTATTCTACGTGTAAATGGTGAAAGTTACATTTCACGGTAAATCCGACCTACACGGGCATTATTAGTGTGAGTTTCGACAAATACGGTGATCATGTGTGACATTCGGAGAAAATCTTTTTGAATTGAAGTCACAAATCGAACTGAAATTTGGAAATTAAAGCATACATACATTTATTGGAATATAATACAAAATGATAAGTTGCTATTACAGTGCGATTCGTGATTGCATTAAATTGAAGCTGAATGTTTGCGGGTTTCAAAGCAAATTACCGGCAATACCCAAAAGATTGAATGGATGAATGCAGCCTTCAGTCTCTATCACGCACGTAGCATTAAATAAATATCAGGCTCACCGACGGGTTCAGCTGGGCATTTTGGATGGAAAAATCACGGACTTGCGCACGAATTCGTCCAATTTCGACTTGAACAGCTCACTTGTGATTGGCTGTCCAAGCTGGCAGGCTGGATTTTTCACAACGTATTCCACGTAAATCTACGAAACAAGATCAATTTTATTAATTTATTTTGGAAGATACCGGATATTGCCATATATTTTTAAGCATGACTAGTTGTCTAGAGGAGTATTAACGTTGCTTTACCCTCAATTGAAATTTGATTTATAATTTGGTGTGGTGCATAGCTCCGGAGGGCAATAGTAAGACCATACACGGCTAGTAATACTGTTAGTTTCAACAGATATGGACAATAATAGTGTCAGTATCGAAATAAGGACAGTAGCAGAATTATTGCTGACCTCAATGTGGACCTGACATGATCATAATTGTTACAGTCAGTATTTTGATACCGACAATAAGTCAAATCCAAAAATTCAGATAATAGTTGCCCAATCAGTATTACTGTCAATATTTTTTGAAATTGACAGTGTACGTGTAATTATTGACCTTGTAAGTCCTGCAATAGGGTCCCGAAAAAGCTTCAACAAATACTGATTGTCTCATGGGCGCAGTACTGATGGATTAATGTTCTATTCTCATTGCTGACGATTATCTCAATTTTTGGAATCAAAATATTGACTTGTTAGTAACACTGCCAATGAAAGGTCCCATAACATGGATCATTTGTTGAAATTGACAGCAATAATGTCTGTATAGGGTCCTCGAAACATTCGGATAATCGTCAGTAATCAGAATTCATCAGTATTGCCCCTACATGATCAGTATTAGTTGCTGTTTAATGAAATTGACAGCCGACCCTACACGATCAGTGCCACTGTCATTGTTTCGATACTAGAACATCAATCCATCAGTACTGCGCCCATTACACTATCAGTATTAATGTTCGTAGCTGTTGAAATTGGCATTATTACTGAAAACAGTATCATTGAAAACACATTGTGCTTACATTACTGTATATCTGATGCAGCACGTCTCTGGCCATTGTGGTCAAAACATCAGCATGCGCATTCAAGATGAATTTCAGCCCTGATGGCGTCTCGTAGAAATTCAGCTTGTATTTGTTGGTTTTGAAGGAGAGGAAGCCTTCTTTGCTGTAGATAAATAGACAAACATGATGGTCAGTATTCAGATTAGTCAGGTTTCCCCAGTGAAACAACCAGTAAAACAAATATTATTGGTTGTATGGGTTCCAATATCAATGATATTTGAAATAAAGATGGTAATACTGGTCAACATATTGCAAATATTGGTACCAATGCCAAAATAATCAGGGTATATTGGTACACATATTGGGTGCATTTAAATTTGCATGCCATATTGGACAGAATAAAGCCAATATTCCATTACCGACATTATTCTTAAATTGCTGGTTGTTGGCCGATACCAATATAATGGTGAAATTTTAAATATATGGAAATTAAATTAGTATATTGTTACTTTTATTACAAATGCTTTAAAACAAATTATTTATTTTCATTTTGTTCACCTTAGCAAAAATAAATATGGTTAACAATTTTCTAATGCTGAAATTTACTGCATGGTTATTCGAAGAAATTTATTTCAATAAACTTCCTAACTGCAAAGATGGATAAAACCATATTTTCACAAATAATTAAAGTTCATTTTGTAAACATTTATTAGCCTCCAATGTGACAATCATACTGCAACCTCTAGAAAATAAATCAAAGCATGATGGCATTAAGTGTTATTTGCAATTAACATGATCTAGAAGTTTTACCAAATGAAAATAAACATTTGAGGGCGATTTTGTCTGAATAGTTTAAAAATTGAAAATAATCAGGCTTATATTTCTATTAATGTGAAATGGATACTAGCTATAGAATACCAGAATGTGATTATACCAATTGCCAATGATGCCAATATTTAATATTCTGCCAATACCAGTGTACCATTTTGGTTAAATAGCAGTATACCAATTCCAATGTAATTCATTATGTGGGTATTGGTATAATGGAATTTTCATTTGAGCATAAAAGACATGGAATAGGTGCAGGGTTCATGAGTACTTACCAGTCTGCAGGGGAGAGCTTCTCCACGAACGACTTCAAGGAGTACAGCATCCCGTACATCAGTTTGGCTTCCTAAAATTTATATTTTAGACACAAACTTAACATTAGTCAAAATGACTTCTGCATGTAATCAAGCAATAGGCCTAGACCAGCAATGCATAAATTACCTCCTCCTTCGGCATTTCGCTCTGCTTTCGGCGATTCCACTCCGCGTAGTACAAGAGGGTGCCATTGCGGTCGAAAATGTACAGGTTAAAGATTGTCATGCTGAATAAAATTGGAAAAATCAACTTCAATTACGAGCAAATTACAGAACACAACAAGCCAAACCAGCCATCTTGGAAAACAACGTTCATAGGTAAGAGCGCTGTAGTCGTTTTCGACGACCTTTCTGGGACTACTGACTTCACTGAAAGCACTTCACTACGGCAAGGAAAAAGCCTCGGAAAAAGCGAATCCAAAATGAAACAAATTTGGCTGAGACCGCCATCTTGGAACTTCTAAGTTAGTTATTTTGGCTGGATTGGCAATTGAATCGTCAGAATGAGCGCAAATAAAGCGATATCTCGAAGTGAAATGCAGATAGAATTTAAGCAAATCAACATCGTTCAGTATTCTGGTCAAGCCTATTCTCATCAGTCAAAAATTGTTCACATAAAATACGGTGAAAATAAAAAATTGTTAAAAAAACACTATTTCCAATGGTGTTGAGACTCCCAGTATGGCCGCCGCACGTGAAACCAAATTTAGAACGTCAGGAAAATTCCATAAAATTCCAGAAAATAATTCGATTTTCTGTGTTTTTCCGTCGTTGTTTTCATTTATTTCTGCGCGACAAACGAATTGTAAGGAAACGCTAAGTTAGTTTTTGCATTTCATGCCAACAAGAGTAGAAAGATGGCGCTGCTCAGGATTTTGGTAATTTCTGCCAAAAATTTAAAAAACGCCAAAGCAACTGGTTCTTCTGGATATTATGTCAGCGTGAGATGCAGTAGAGGTTCGAAAACTTTAAAGCAGAAAACAAAAGTCATTGGAAAAAGCAATAATCCAGTGTGGAAGGAGGTAGGAATTCCAGTGTTTAGAGCCTGTTGCATCATGGGAAAATTTGGTTCTGTTTTCTCTTCAATAGAAATTTGAGTTTCAACTACCAGAAAATCCGCAAGATTTCAAGGTCGTATTTCTGGTGAAAAGTGCTGGAGTTTTCCCTCGAAACAGGTGAAATTCCAAAAGGCGTTTCTGATATTATTTACTAATATTTATGAACATTTCAAAATGTCCACAAAAATGCATTGGTAAACTACACGCGCATTTTTGCGTGATTTTTTCGAAAACAAAATGGCGCCTGTAGTCACGTTCTGCAAAAAAATTAATTTTATTTTACAGAATTGCTGGTTGGAATGAAATTTCTTTCGAAAATTTGTCCAAGGTAAAGGAAATCGAAGATGAAAATTATGAATTGCAACTGCTGGACAAAACCAACCAACCCACCTACGTAAGAATTTTCCTGAATTTTGCTTGAAAATTGCGACAAATTTGGCAAAAAACTTGTTGATGTGAATACTACTAATCATTTTAGTGAAATAATCGGATTAGTGAAAGAAATTTGGGTATAAGCAGATAAATTTTGAGAAAATTCAGTATTAAGAAATTTCGATTACAGCAGTACAATATAAAGAAATTTCATTAACAGTAGAAAAATATTGAGAAATTCTGGTTACAGAGTATTTTACTACTGTTACTAAAACTTCTTCCGAACTTCTTTTCCAAATTTCTTGATATTTTAGTGCTAGTACCAACTTTTTTATTGGTACGCTATATAATTAATAGAAGAAAAATATCAACAAATTTCAGTAATAACAGTAAAATATTAAGAAATTTACATCGCAGCAAAAATATTAAAACGAAATTTCAGTAACAGTAGTAAAATATTAACAGGAAATTTCAGTAACAGTAGGAAAATATTCAGAAATTGTGGTTACAGAGTAAAATAATATAATTGAAATTTTGTTACTTAGCAGTAAAATATTATGAAATTTAGGTAGCAGCAAAAAATATTAACACGAAATTTCAGTAACAGTAGTAAAATATTAACAGGAAATTTCCGTAACAGTAGTAAAATATTCAGAAATTGTGGTTACAGAGTAAAATAATATAATTGAAATTTTGTTACTTAGCAGTAAAATATTAAGAAATTTAGGTAGCAGCAAAAAATATTAAAACGAAATTTCAGTAACAGTAGAAAAATATTCAGAAATGTCAGTAATGACAGTAGTAAAATATTGAGAAATTGTGGTTCAGAGTAAATTAATATAATTGAAATTTTGGTACCAGCAGTAAAATATCTAGAAATTTCGGTAAGAAGTTCGGAAGAAGTTTTAGTAACAGCAGTAAAATGCTAAGAAATTTCAGTGACAATAGTGAAATACCCAGAAATTGTGGAATAAGTTGGGAAATTATTAGGAAATTTCGGTAGTGGTAGTAAAATACTAAGAAGTTTCAGTAACGGCTTTAAAATATTCAAAAATTTCAGTAAGAGCAGTGAAATACTGTATTAATAAATGTAGGTAACAATAGTCAAATATTAAGAAATTTATTTAATAACAGAAAATATACAAAAATTTTGGTTATAGCAGTAAAATATTCAGAAATTTTGGTAACAGTAAATATTAAGAAATGTCAGTAATGACAGTAGTAAAATATTGAGAAATTAATTCGCAGCACTAAAATATTAACACGATATTTCAATAACAGCAGTATAATATTCAGAAATTTTGGTAACAGTAAATATTAAGAAATTTTAGTAATAGCAATAAAATAGTAAGATATTTTCAGTAACAACAGTAAAATATGAAGAAATTTCTGCACAACTGTAAACTAATTAGAAATTTCAATATGAGCGGTGTATATTAAGCAATTTATGTAATAGCAGAAAAATTCTAGAAATTTCGGAAACAGCAGTAAAATATCAACAAATTTCTGCACAGCATTAACTTATTAAGAAATTTCTACACAGCAGTAAGTTATTAAGAAATTTCTATAACAGCAGTAAAATACTGCGAATTTTTACATGTAAAATATTCAGAAATTTAGGTAACAGCAGTGCAATACTAAGATATTTCAATAACAGCAGTAAATATAGTAATAAATTTCCATATCAACAGTAAAATATAATAGAAATTTCGGTAATTGACAGAAAATATTAAGAAATTTAGGTTATGACAGTTAGAAATTTCAGTAAAAGCAATAAAATACTAAGATATTTCAGTAAAATACTAACAAATTTTTGTAAAGGCAGTAAAATATTCCGACAATTTGGATAATTCTAGGGTACACTGCAGTTAAAATTCCACATTATGGAAGAACTTAAGGTGGCGCCCCCTGGTGCCCCGGTTAAACAGGAAGCCCAAAAAGGCGCCGGATATTTCGTCATCGACGTCTTCCATGCCGATGGACTTCCAAGAAGTGAGTTCCGGTTCCGGATTCAGAGATAATCTCCAAAAATTTCACAAATTCCTAATTTATTTTATGAAAATTAGTGGATTTTGGAAGAATTTTCGATTTACGAAAAGTTGGAAGACAATTGGTGGACTGTTACCTCGTGGTCAGTTTCATGGACAAGAGAGTGACCACCTCAATCGTTCCAAACAGCGTGACCCCAGTTTGGAACGAAAGGCTGTATTTGCCATTCGATGTTAGCACTTGGAACGTTCCAGTTTAAACGACCTGATTGGACTTTTAATCAATGAAAATAATTTGATTCTGTTCTAATTGTTACATATTTTTAGTTTCCACTTCAAAGTGACAGCATCAAAATAGAGCTGAAGGATCAGTAAGAATTCGACAATTTCTAACATTTCTGATGTTTCTAGCATTTCTGAAATTTCTAAAAGTTCTGATGGTTTCTTCAGTTTCTTAAACTGTTTCTAGCATTTCTGAAATTTCTAAAATTTCTGATGTTTCTAGCATTTCTGAAATTTCTAAAAGTTCTGATGTTTCTTCAGTTTCTTAAACTGTTTCTAGCATTTCTGAAATTTTAAACTGTTTCTAGCATTTCTGAAATTTCTAAAATTTCTGATGTTTTTTCAGTTTCTTAAACTGTTTCTAGCATTTCTGAAATTTCTAAAAGTTCTGATGTTTCTTCAATTTCTTAAACTGTTTATAGCATTTCTGAAATTTCTAAAATTTCTGATGTTTCTAGCATTTCTGAAATTTCCAAAATTTCTGATGTTTCTTCAATTTCTTAAACTGTTTCTAGCATTTCTCAAATTTCCTTACTCTTTTCTGAAACGTCCTAAACTCTTTCTTATATTTCTTAACGCCATTACAAATTTGCTAAACTTAAAGTAGTTTTCTCAAATTTCCATAGCTTGTATAATGTTTCAATTTCCTGAATTTGTCCTAATATTTCTCAAACATACACATTTGTTGTCCATTCATCTACTGTAAAGCTCCTATTATTCAAATGTCTAAATTTCATTATTTTGTCACAGATTTCTTTGCACAATTTTCAAATCAATTTTTCACAGATTTCTTTAAAAAATTTCCAAATCATTTTCTCACAAGGTTCCAAAATTTAAATTAACTTGTTTTATTTTATTTTAAAGGGATATATTTACTGGAGACGATTTGATTGCAACTAGTTGGCTTTCCATATCTGAAATTACTGCAAAAAACCAAGAAGGTAGGCAATTTTTACGCATTTTCTATTTAATAACACTTTAAGGATAGGATGACAATTTTTGGAATTTTTAGTCGATTTCGGGAAAAACTTACTTCTGTTGCCCAACAACTTTGTGCGATTCTACCAAATTTATAAAAATATTTGGAGATATTTCCTTAATATCAACAGAGGTTGTGGAGAAAAATACTTTTTTTAAATGTTGGAATTTTAATAAATTTCAGAAATTCAGAAATTGTAGTAAATTTCAGGAAACTTGAGAGTTTGCAAAAAATTGACAAACTCGAGTTGAACGGAATAGTTTAATTTGGAAAAAGAACGTTGTAAAATTTCCCGAACGTATTTGGAATTTGTTTTCTAGAAAATTAAAAAAAAGATGAATAAATTTGACGATAGTCCAGACAATTTAAAAATAATTAAAGTCATATTATGAGTAGTCATTTAAGAAAGCCAGCTTTACAAGATCTTACAGGATTATTTAGTAAACAGTTGCAAATTTGGTAAATTTACTTAAACTTGGTGAATTTACTTAAATTTGGTAAATTTGCTTAAATTTGGTAAATTTGCTTAAATTTGGTGAATTTGCATGTACTTAAACTTGGTGAATTTATTTAAATATGGTAAATTTGTTTAAATTTGGTAAATTTACATGTACCTAAATTTTGTAAATTTAAATGTACTTAAATTTGGTGAATTTCTATACATTTGTTGAATTTGGTTAAACTTGGAACATTTACATGCACTTAAATTTACTTAAACATGGTAAATTTACTTAAATTTGGCGAATTTCCCTAAATTTTCTAAATTTGCTGAAATTTGGTGAATTTGCATGTACTCAAACTTGGTGAATTTATTTAAATATGGTAAATTTGTTTAAGTTTGGTAAATTTACATGTACCTAAATTTTGTCAATTTACATCTACTTAAATTTGGTAAATTTACTTAAATTTGATTAAATTTGGTAAATTTACTTAAACTTGGTGAATTTCTATACATTTGTTAAATTTAGTTAAACTTGGAACATTTACATGCACTTAAATTTACTTATACATGGTAAATTTACTTAAATTTGGCAAATTTCCCTAAATTTGCTAAATTTGCTTAAATTTGGTGAATTTTCTTAAGTTTGGTAAATTTGCTTAAATTTTAATAAATTAACATGTACTTCAATTTGGCAAATTTACTTAACTCTGGTGAATTTGCTTAAATTTGGAAAAAAATACTTAAAATTTACTTAAATTTGAAAAATGGACTTAAATTTACGTAAATTTTGTGAATTTATTTAAAAGTGGTTAATTGGGGAGACAAAGCTGGGAAATTGAATCAAATTTAAGAAAAGTTGATCGACTAAATTGAACAACTAAAAGGTAATATAAAATTTTAGGTTGTCTACCTAGCTTTGGACCAGCTTTTATCAACTTTTATGGATCTCAAAGGCAATTTCGCATTTTGGAAAACGATAAAGTGAAAGAAATGAACTCTGGGATGGTAAAATCAGCATGTTTGAAAATAACGAATTTTTAGCTAAACTTTGGTATAGTCCTTGCTCAATGCTGTAATTTTTTAGTTAGCTGCCCCTAACTGCCAGGCAATCACTGCCAGCTTATGAGCTGTTAGGAGAAATCCACTTTCTCTTTAAGTCTATGCTGGAGCAGGGACTTTACCGAAGTACACACATTTCTATTTATGGAATTATAGTTTCTATTTTTGAAAAAAATATTTTCGAAACAAATATTTTGACAGGTTGAAGGCTGCTCTTATAGAGGTAGAGTTTTGCTCCACATTCAGACAGGATTGGGGAAACTTGCTGATGACGTCAAACAGGAAATTCCTGGACTGAGTATAGCAAAATCCCAAATTTTTCTGAGAAAAAAAACCTATATCCTTCGTGCTGCATTTTTGGAATGTTATTCTCTGAGATCAGAAGATTTGGCCACTCTGGAAATCAGCTTCGGTAAATGGTGCAATATTTCCATTTATTAAGATTTAAGAGTGAATTGAAATTTTAAGGAATTTTCGGGGAAATTTCTCGTTTTCTACAAACGTAAACTGCAATTTTGTCTGATATTTACCATTTGTGCAACAGCACGTTTTCTAAAAATTTCAAGTACTTTTCAAGTTTTGTAAAATGTGTTGTCGTGAACAAACGGATGACTTTCTCAAAATTAATTTTAACATAATATTTTTCTGAGAAAAAAAACATAATATTTGTGAAGTTCCATAGGGTGGAAGTTTTCTCAAAATTTCCAAGTAATTGAAAATTTTTGAAACAATTTTTTGTCGTGGCCCAAGAGTTCCTAATTTTCAATAATTTTCATTTCAGTTTTTGGAATATACTGTTTTGTCGTGACCCGAAAAATGCCGTTTTTTCAAAAGTTTCAGTAGTTTTTCAAAATAATCCAAAATTGGGCTTAATTAATCATTTCTTCAAAATTTTCTAAAACACAGTTTAAAATTTCTTCAAGTTTCTTTACTTAATCACATTTTCATATTATCACTGTTTCCAAAATATAATCAAAATCTGAGTTCACAATTGATTTCCAAAACCCAGATTTTGCGAAAACTACTTTGTTTGACATAATCCGTTTCCTGAAAAATTCAAGAAATTTTCTAAACTATGAGAACTTTTAAGTAAATATTTTCTATAATAAGTTTCCAGTAATTTCATTTCAATTTTTGGAAAATAATGTTTTGTCGTGCCCCGAAAAATGCCGTTTTCTCAAAAAATCCAGCACTTTCCAATTGTTGATACAAGTTATGTTGTATCCCAAAGGGTGAGTTTTCTCAATAATTTCCAGCAATTTTCAGTTTTTTGCAAAATATTTAGTCGTACCCCATAGCGTGAAATCTTTATCAAAATATCCAGAAATTTTACATTATTTCACCAGAACGCTTTGTCTTGTCCCAACAGGTGATAGTTTTCTCAAAAATTTCAGTAGTTTTTAAAATAACACCAAAAATGAGCTTAACTAAACGTTTCTTCAATATTTCTAAAGCTCACTTAAAAATGTCTTCAAAATTTCTAAAACTCACTTAAAAATTGTTTCAAAATTTCTAAAGCTCACTTAAAAATTGTTTCAAAATTTCTAAAGCTCACTTAAAAATTGTTTCAAAATTTCTAAAACTCACTTAAAAATTGTTTCAAAATGTCTAAAACTCACTTAAAAATTGTTTCAAAATGTCTAAAACTCACTTAAAAATTTCTTCAAAATTTCTAAAGCTCACTTAAAAATTTCTCCAAATTTCTTCATTTATTAACATTTTCACATTTCCATTTTACAGTATCTCTGTTTCTG
This sequence comes from Kryphioiulus occultus, assembly GCA_034687865.1. Taxonomy (NCBI): domain Eukaryota; kingdom Metazoa; phylum Arthropoda; class Diplopoda; order Julida; family Julidae; genus Kryphioiulus; species Kryphioiulus occultus. Next base: position 11,018 of record JAQGAF010004544.1, read on the forward strand.
AAATATAATCAAAATCTGAGTTTACAATTGATTTTCAACACCTAGATTTTGGGAAAACTGCATTATCTATCATAATCCGTTTTCTAAAACACGTTTTGCGAAAACTGCTTTGTCTAACATTACCCGTTTTCTAAAAAACTCCAAGAAATTTAAAATGTTTTCTAAATTTTTTTTATCATAATCTCATAACCTCATAATTTCGCAAAATCTTGCGTAATTTCTCTAAAGTTTCTCATCTATGCTCAAGTTTTCCCATATTGACTATAGTTTTCTCCTTTGGATAAAAATTTTCATTTTCTGCACATAGATGGCGTTAGTGAACGCAATAGATCCTTAAACCCCAGCGCCATCTCTATTGATTTATGGGCAACAGGGCGAATTAAGATAAAATGACGTTTAATGCTGAACCTTACTATGATTTATTTGAATATTTGCGATTAAGGCTTGTTCGGGAATTCAGAAATCGAAGATTCAAGCTTTTGGCGGCCATCTTGCATTCCTCCATTTTTGCCCATTGGTGACGAAATGGCCCATGTGTTTCATGCTACTTGGGGCACTGATAAACCCTGCATAATTTACAACGTGGAGGCCCCAAGCTCCCTACAAAGACTGAAAATGAGGAATTTTGTGATGTCATTGGCACACAAACTCGTAAGAATTTCATACATTTTTTTAAGAATAATTTGATTAAAATGGCAAAGTTTTTAGGCAATTTATGTTAAATGCATATGAAGTTTTAACATAAAATGCGGAAAAACTTTAGATAAAAATTCTGCAATGTTATTGACATTTTGGAAATATTCTGACCAGCAGAAAAATAACAAATATTGCATTTCATAAAAACCCCAAAAAATGATGCAAAATAGGCAATGAATAGCATTTTTTGAATGCATAATTGCTTAAAATAAACTGGTCAGCAAAATACGGTGAAATATTGCATTTTTAAAAATGCAGAAAATGTGCGATATATTGACATTTTTGGAATCCTTTTTTTTTTAATTTTAAAAATGCACAAAATGTGCGATATATTGACATTTTTGGAATCCTTTGTTTTAAAAAAAATTTTAAAAATGCACAAATGTGCGATATATTGACATTTTTGGAATCCTTTTTTTTAAAATTTTTAAAAATGCACAAAATGTGCGATATATTGACATTTTTGGAATCCTTTTTTTTAAAAAAACATTTTAAAAATGCACAAAATGTACGATATATTGACATTTTTGGAATCCTTTTTTTTAAATTTTTAAAAATGCACAAAATGTGCGATATATTGACATTATTGGAATCCTTTTTTAAAATAATACATTTTCTAAAAACACGAATTAACACAAAATGGGCACACATTAAAATTTTTTAGATTCTTTCCTTGTAGAAATATGTCCACAAGAAAAAATTTAATAAATTGCATTTTCTGAAAAACGCAAATAACGATACAAAATGTGCCATATATTTGACTTTTTGAATATTTTACTTTAGCAATAATCTGGCCAGCAGAAAAATGCAAAATACATTTGTATTGCATTTTCTAACATCACAAGCTGATGTTCAATGTATTTGATATATTTGGAATATTTTATTTTAAAAATAATTAGGCTCAGCAAAAAATTGTAAAATACTACGTTTTCTAAAAAACGCAAATAATGGCGCAAAATGTGCAATAAATGTGACACTTTTAGATGCTTTTCTGTAAGAATTTACCTGGTCAACAGAAAGGTTGTAAAGTATTTAATTTTATAAAATGAGGTTTTTTGAAAAAATTTATATTTAATCCGGCCAGCAGAAATTTTTTAAAATATTGCATTTTCTAAAAACACACTTAATGATAGAAATGTGAAATATATTTGAAATTTTTGGATTATTTTACTTGCTTACAATTTTACTTATTGCAAGACATTTCATTTTCCAAAAACACAAAAATTAACTCCATAATTTCTTGGATTTAGGACGTTTTAATGCAAAGGTTGGTGAAAATTCAAGGTCAAGAAATTGATGAGAAAAATGTAGAAGACAGAATTGAGCAATTCATCAATGATTTCACCTTCACGATAACTGCGTAAGTTTCAGAATTTCGCAAATTTAAGCAAATTTATAATTCCCTATTTCGCAAAATTCACAAAGTGTCATATTTTCGGAAAATAGATGTTGAAATCACGTTATTTTTGGAAGCTTTATTGCTCATCTGTACGAAAAAAATCTCACATACCAAAATTTTGAAAATTTTATCACAAATTTGAAATTTTTTTCAAGATTTTCAGATTTTTCAACAAATTCAGAATCCAGTACCGAGCTAGATCTTCAGATTTTCAAGATGATGAAAAATCAGCTGAATGACATATCCGCAAAAATGATTTCCAATAAATTAAGCCCAGCTTACATGGAGGAAATCATTAAAAATTTCGCAGAATTTTGCAGAAATTTGCAAGAACTAGGACGACTTCTACCTCAGAATGAATTTCCTGATTTGTTCATTTGGCTTTACCAAGATTGGCACAGATTGGCTTACTGCAGGATTCCGATAATCGATGTTTTATTTTCGGAAAATTCGGATAAAAGAGGCATTTTCTGCAACCGGGGTACAAGCTGGACTTTAAAGGTTTAAGTCTTAATTTCTTTCAAATTTTGCATTTTTGTGTTTGTGTGTTGAAAGCATGCTTTTTTTCAGTTTGTTAGGACACAGTTTTGTGTATTTCTACACGTTATTATAAACTTTTCCCAAGTTTGGAAACTTGTCATATTTTAAAAATTCCACATTTTGAAAACTTGTCATATTTTAAAAATTCCACATTGTGAAACGTCTTAAAATTTTTTAAAAATTCTACAATTGAAAACATTCTTCCTTTATACATGTAGCTGCAATGTTATATCTAAAATTTTGCTTATTTCTACAAATTATTACCATTTAATCTTTTCCTAAATTCTTCTTCTTTTGGAAACTTGCTATATTTTAAAAATTCTACATTTTGGAAACTTGTCATATTTTAAAAATTCCACATTGTGAAACGTTTTAAAATTTTTTTAAAAATTCAACAATTGAAAACATTCTTCCTTTATACATGTAGCTGCAATGTTATATCTAAAATTTTGCTTATTTCTACAAATTATT
>JAQGAF010004545.1:0-14116 GCA_034687865.1 Kryphioiulus occultus
GCGTCCGGATGAGGGTGACATGCTCTCTCCAGACCAGAAACGCCTTGTGAATGAGCTTCTGGCCAAGCATCGGGTTCACTTTGGGGAACCAACTGGTGCTGCTCGGGTTCAGGCCCAGGTCATTGAAATAAAACCTGGTTCCAAACCCTGTGCGTCGAAACCCTATAACTTTGCTCCGGCCCGCAGGCAACAGCTAAAAGAAAAACTTCAGCAAGTCATTGACAAAGGTTACCTCAAACCAGTTACCTCTGATTGGGCTGCACCATCTTTTCTTGTGCCCAAGAACGATGGTGGCCAAGACATGCAGATGGTAACTGACTTCAGGGCACTGAATCGCGTCACCATCCCTGATTTATATCCGATCCCTCGGATAGACTCGATTCTGGCTGAGATGCAAGGAAAGCCATATATGTCAACCTTGGATCTCACCAACTGCTACTGGCAGATTCCCATTTCGGAATCTTGCCAGAAATACTTCTCCACGGTCACACCATTGGGCACCCTCTGCTACACCAGGATGCCCATGGGTGCCCGCAATTCGGCAGCCCACTGCCAAAGAGTCGTGGACGAAATGATGGCCAACATACCTCATGTGCTGAACCGTGCATACCAGGATGATCTCCTCCTGGCTGCTTTACGGTTCGAGAGACATCTCCAAGACCTGGATGACACTTTTCACCTCCTGCGGAAATACGGGTTCCATCTAAAAAGAACCAAGTGCCACCTATTCAACTCTGTGGTGAACTTCTTGGGCCACTCCATTTCCCAAGATGGCATCAGTCCTAATGCTAACAAGATTGAAGCCATCACCCAGATCCCTGTGCCAAAGAATGTCACAGACATTAAATCATTTGTGTCGGCATGCAAATGGTTTGGAAAATTCATACCTCACTTTTCAACCATTGCCGCACCCCTGTACCGGCTTCTGAAGGACGTGCCTTTCGACTTCGATGCTGACTGTGTCCTGTCCTGCGAAACCCTCAAATCAAAGCTGTGCGAGGCTCCAATTCTGTGTCAGCCGAATTTTGACAAAAGCTTCCGTCTGTTCACTGACGCAAGCAACGTCGCAGTGGGAGCTGTGCTGGTCCAGGGCGACTCTGAACCATTCCAGGTGATAAGAGTATGCCTCCAAATTACTTAACCCGGCACAGCGGAACTACACAGTGACCGAGAAGGAAGCGTATGCCGTGATTTGGGCAATCGTGAAGTTCCGCGGTTACCTGGACGGTATGCGTTTCGTGGTCCATACGTACCACCGCCCGTTACGCTGGCTGATCACCTTGAATAATCCCCAAGGTAGATTAGCCAGGTGGGCCTATGCGGTCCAACACATGGATTTTGACATTGAGTATATCCCCGGGAAACTTAACCGACTTGCTGACCTACTGTCACAGCCTGGCGAGGCGCAAGTGGAACAAGTGGTACTCATACACCAATTTCTGGTGGACGAGCAACCCATCACCCCGGCAGACTTCCGGAAAGCTCAGCTGCAAGATCCGAACTGCGCCACCATTCTCCTATGCCTGGAAAAGGAAGAGGAGAATGAAAGTGCAGAGGGCAGGACATACACCAACCGTGGATACGCGGTACTGGACAGTGTCCTGTACAGATATCTGAACTTCACTGAGGACTCCGAACCCAGACTGATAGTACCAGTCAGTCTGCAAGACAGAGTCATCAGGTGGAATCACTCAACCGTGGAAGCCGGCCACCAAGGTGTGACCGGTACCTTTCACCGCATCATACGAAACTATCACTGGACAGGATTACGCAAATCAGTGACCAAGTACATCGAACAGTGCAGTGACTGTCAGAAGTACAAAGCTGACAACTACAAACCCACAGCTCCGATGACAAACCCTCCTATCTTACCCAGATTCGACCTGGTGTGTGTCGATCTGGCGGGTCCTTTTCCGCGCAGTGCCAGTGGTTCCACGTCTATTTTCAGCTGCTGCGATGCCGCTATGGGCTACATTGAACTGTTTCCCGTGGCAGACACCAGAGCTGAAACAATCACTAAAGTCCTGATCAATGAGGTGTGCTTCCGTTACGGAACACCCAAAGTGGTCAGAACCGACAATGGTCCGCAGTTCCTGTCGGCACTGATGCAACAAGTAGCCTTGGCCATGGGTTTCACGGTGCAAAACATAGCACCGTACCATCCACAGGCCAACTTGATCGAAAGAAAACACCGGGACCTGAAGGCCAAACTAGCCATTGCCGTTAAAGAAAGCCATTACAAATGGGAAGAGTTCTTGCCTGCTATCCGGTGGGCGATGAACACCTCCCACAATGATAATATGGGGCATTCGCCCTTCTTCGTGGAATTTGGGAGACACCCTCGGGCTCCCCAGGATAATCTCATCCAATTTCATGAGTTTTGCCACGATCCCTTGTACGTGCGTACAGGGATCACGGACTTTCTAAGGAAACTTTCTGCGATTCTCTTCGAAACTCAGGGCCGCATCGAGCAGGCCCAAGACCAACGTCGTTGGTCACACAACGCAAAGTGCAAATCACCAGTATTCGTCATTGGTGACCAGGTGCTGATAAAAACGCACCCAGTCAGCAATGCCACTAAAGGTTTTTCAAACAAACTAGCACCTCGTAAGGATGGCCCTTATGTGATCCAGGAGGTCATAAGTCCCAATGTGTACAAGTTATGGGTCGAAATCAGGAACATTACCTTGGGTAAATTCCATGGGCATAACATCACTCAATTCAAGTCGTCTGACAGCAAACACGAGGCTGAGGCGTCTAACAAGCCAATCCTGCGCACGGCCAAACGGGGAAGGCCTAAAAAGAACACCCCACACACCTAAACTGTTAATAACTCTGGACGTAATAGTGCTAACTCATTTGGCATACGGAAAGCCGTCCCAAACGCTGGAGATGCGCGTCAGCCGTCCCGGACAATGGGCAACCACATAGGCTGTGATGTACACAGTCGGCCATTGATAATCTCGTCCTCGGACAATGGCAAGATGGCCGACGGAAGCCACGAGGCGCAGATAGCCTCGCGCCCCTCGTCCTCATGTGCCATCCAGGATCGTTCGGACTCATCACCCGAAGGCGGTCCTTTTAATGGCTGTGGGAATAAGACAACGTTGAAACAAAATTGCCTTGACGACAAGGATAACATAAACACTCATCAGAAATTTCCTGCCGAAACCATTCTGCAGAAACAGGTGTCTCGTGCAGTTGAAAATCATTATAAAGAATGCCTTACCGATAATATGCACAGCAATCTATCCATCAAAGTCAGGGTCCGCAATTCGGATGATAATTCCTGTACGATCCCAGATAATGGCGCGATCGGCGGCTGTAACACCACGCTACCAACGTCTGAAATTGCAAACAGCCTAGTGTTACCTGCCTCACCCGCTGACGATGGCATAATGGCCACTGGAAGCGGAAAAGGAAACACTCCCGCGCTCGTAAGTGACGTCAGTGACACCTGTGAGCGGGGCGGGAAATCAGCTGAGCAGACGGCTCAAACTAGCGATGACGATGGCGCGATCATTAAACCTAAAAGGAATACGACATCGCACAATAAAACACCACTATCTACGTACAATAAAAGTGATAATTTCGCCAAGCCCCATGGTCAAAATAAACATCGCGCGCGCTTGGGTGCCCTTCATGACGTACGCGCATCAGCTGGTGCACCTCGATCCGTCCGTACACCTGTTGACAGTGCGGTTATCAATTCCCCACCTAAAATAAAGGTGAAACAGAGAAATAAGACATCATTAAAAGGCTGATCCAGTTCACGCACCGAAACACAAACTATCGATCACGAGTGCACTATTTCGCCGATAGATGGCGACACCGTCCCATCTAAGAGGAGAGCAATTAAAAATAAACGGCGTGCGCGTGCAAATACGAATTATGCACGCCCGACCAATTTAGCTGTGACAGGGGATTCTACTCAAAAACAAGGCAATAAAACAAGTACAGGTGCAAACACTCACAAAGCGGCTTTGAGTACTAGGAACAATTGGCCTATTATCCCTGTAGCGACCAGAGCTGGTCGTTTGACAAAAATCCCTGCCCACCTGCAAGCAATTTCACAACACACACTCTCAGAGATCATTATAGTAGTAATTAACCATTTTTCTATCGCGGAATACAATACATTTACTAAAGGGGCGAGAGTTTATATTGCTCAGCAAAATCCTGCTAACAACGAGGCTGCCAACACACTTATTAGAGCAGTAACTGCATTACACTTTTCTGAACTAATAGAGTACGAAAAAGCCTTCCCATATCAGGATAATGATCAAAGAACCCTCTTTTACCAAGTGACAGAGGCAGCCATTGCCTTTGATCAGGCTGGCCTAGACCCATCCCTATGTCCCCAATACTTAGATCCCCTTCACCCCCAATTTTACTGTGACGGGGAGATTCACACAGCTCAACATCTGTTGGCTGAATACATTGGATACAAAAAGTTGCAACCCATCCCCATGGTCAACAAAATTTATACTTCCAGGAATAATGATTGGTCAATACCTAAAACACATCCAGATGTGTGGGGTGAACAGAGGTTTCCTATAAAGAAAACGTCAAAGATATATCACTTGCTTCCTGACCATCACTATAAGCAGTTAGCACCCTTAGATACACTGTCTTCCACACCAAAGTGGACATCCAGGGTCTCATCCAAGTTTAATTCTACAATGCCGTGGAACACTCACACCCATAGCTTTGCTAGGGAAATTCCCAATCGTGAGGAATATCAGACTTTCCCACGTCATCCTAGACTGGGAGATGCGGATCCAGCCATGGACTACTGGAGTCCAGGGGCTTGGACACAGGCCGACCTCACGTACGAGCAGGCCCAATCAGTTCATTAATGAACAACAGGAACAGAAGAGGACCTAAAACACTACCTTGTGGTACACCTGATTGCACATTGACCCAGCCAGATTCCTTCCCAGCAATAACGACTTTTTGCCGGCCACAATCCACAATAAAATGTGTTCTTTTATCCCAAAAGCTTTTAATTTTTGTAATAATCTTTGGTTTGGAACCGTGTCAAACGCTTTTGCAAAGTCAATGAATGCGGCATCAACTTCCTTTCCCAAGTCTAGGATTGACTGATTGCCATGTGCAAACAGGGCCAACTGTGTTTCGCAAGATCGACCCTTTCTGAAACCATGCTGCATGTCCATGAGCAATGCCTGACTATTTAAGTGGTCAATAACATTAATATAAATGATGTGCTCTAGGACTTTGCAAATTACAGAAGTAAGAGATACAGGGCGATAATTTGCTGGATCCGACACAGAACCAGATTTAAAGATTAGGCAGATACATGCGCCCTTCCACTAACTTGGTACTGTTCCAGAGTCAAGTGACTGTTGAAATGAATCTGTGAGGAATCAGGTTATTTTTCTGGATAATTCGTTTAGCACTCTAGGAGAAAGCTTGTCAGGTCCTGAAGATTTGTTTGAATCTAAAGATGAAAGAAGATTACACACTACTTCGACACTCTTCGACAGTGAAAACACTTTGAAAATGAGAATTAAGAATATTTGCAGCAGATGTTTCACAAATGCCAGCTTGTTTGTTGCTATAAATCAGTGCATTTATAGGGTTATTATTATTTTTACGCAATGATTTAACATATCTCCATAACAATTTCGGGTTTGACTTTAATGAAGTTCTGAAGTTGTACTTTCAAACTCGGTATGCGCTTTAGAAAGCAGTTTTTTTAGCTCTGTGCGTAATTTGGCGAATTTCGTTTTTAATTTAGAGTTGGTCCCAAGTCGTAACTTATTTCTTAGTTTCCGCTGCCTACGTAGGATACAGCGAATTTCTGTTGTTTACCACAGTGGTTCGGTGTTAGGGGTAACTAGCTTTTTGGGGATGAAAATATCTAAACCCTTTTTAACATTGTACAGAAATGCTCCCATTTATCTTCAACAATGGATAACGATTGGGTAGACAAGTTTCTAGCTACATAACGTTGAAATCCTCCCCAGTCAGCCCTGTTAAATTGCAAGAATGTACGTTTCTGAAATGGGTTTGTTTTCGGCAAAAAATAGAAGCCAGAAACTATGAGTTGACCATGGTCACCAATACCAGTATCAGTCTTAATACTCTCCACACTTTCTGGCCTATTTGTAAGTAATATATCCAGTATACTGTTGCCTCTTGTTGGAGATTTGTTAAGTTGCTCTAGAGAGAATTCAGTAAGGATGTCTAGAAATTCCTGTGAACTTACAGGCCACCATAACCATCTGCCCTGTCCTTGTGGTAAATATTTAAATTGCTGGGGAAGTATTCTTCAGAACAGTGTTCTGGGGTTAGCCAGGAATCGGAACCAAAAATAATGTCCGGTGCCTCAGATTCTTCAATTTCTCGAAATTTAAGGGATTTGTTTTTGATGCTCTGACAATTTAGAGTAGTGATTTTAAAAGAATTTAAGCTTCTGATAGTAAGCGATACCCTATACCTACCCAGGATCAATCCGAGGACCACTTTACCCTCTAAAGTGAGGTGGAGGGTGTCATGCCAGAAATACTTCCCAGGATCACGTAGCAATTCCAGGGTTGCATCAGCCTGCACAACTCGCTCTTGGTGGCAAACAAAAGATATCTCTTGTGCAAACTGCCGCATAGAGTAGCCGGGGAGCTGGCAGCCAAACCTTAGAAGAATGGACGAAATCAAGATTCCTGCACAAGACCTTACCTTACGGATCTCTTTCACCAGATGCTGAAGGCGCTCTGCAACACCCCTGGGGGAGTCCATTCGAAGTTGTTGGTACCAGCATGCACCACCACAACAGGCTTAGTACTGTCCATCACTTTCCTGGCAAGGAAAGTTACATGCCAGACTTTCCCATACTCACCAACAACATTATGGCCAAAATTATTGTTATACAAGATAGGGTGAAAGTTTGCTTTTGTCACTCAATCCTAACAAATCACCATGACAGACAAAATTTCTCTCAGAATTCTAAAGGAATTGAGTATGAAAACAGCCCCTTCAACAATTTTTAGACTCAGGATCTGTTCCGAGGGAGTGGAAGGTCTCATGCATCTGCCCAAATTTTAAGTCAGGGTTAGAGTCAAATCCAGTGAATTATCGCCCTGTATCACTCACATCAGTTGTGTGTAAACTTTTGGAGCAATTACTTTATGCTAACATAATTAACCACCTAAATACTCATGCACTAATTGGCAAAACCCAAAATGGTTACCAGAAAGGATGTTCTTGCAAAATGCAATTGGCCTTGTTGACTCAAGATATTCTTGGTAAACTGCAGCACTAGCATCCACCGTGGACGCTAGTGCTGCAGTTTACCAGTCGTTGGAGGGCATGTTATCACAGGCAGATTGGTGCTTGCAGATACTTCTTCCTACAATAGTTACTCTGTTGTACCGGGCTCCCCGCATGGAACTGTTCATATAGAAATACCAAGTTCAACTGTTCAGCGTTCTGGTCGCGTCCTTGGATGCTTTGGTGCAAGCCACTTTGTCGCCGGCGGAACTTGGGTGGTTCTTAGTTTATGTTGGAATCGGGCGGTTAGGAACCGCCCCCGGAACAGATTATGTCATTGGATGTGATAACGGAGTTCCTTCAGCAATGCCAAAGAAACCAGTGGGACTTGTGGGCTAGAGCAGGCCGTGATGTGCCGGATGTTCAGGACCAAGGGCCGGATGTGTATCGCAAAACAAGGATGGTGACAACTGCCATAAGGGATGCGGATGTGGTTGTTGCTTCTACATCCCGCTTTCTATCAGCTCAAACGAGGTTTTGTCTCCGGGGTTCCTGGAGTAACCGTCAGGTCGCTCTGGTGTGCCTCTGCTGCCGACCAGGTTGGGATTTTCTTCAGTGCCTAGGGCGCCACTGACGTATGCTGCGTCTGTGCCACCATATGGGCCATCAATGGTATATCTGCCAGTTCCATATGGTATGACTTATGGGCCCCTGTCGGGCGACCGAAACAGGCTGGACCGGTTGCCCTTTTACACGGGTTCTAGTGACATTACTTTCTACCTTACTGATATTGAATCTATTGCAGCCGCTGAAAGTTATGCCGAGGAGGAATTACCACACCAGTTGTGGGCGCACCTTTAAGGAATGGCATCCCATTTCTTCGCAATTTATCATTCCTATCTTGGCAGTGTTCCCTGGAGAATTGTCCGAGCTATGATGTTGCAGATTTTTGGCAATCCGGATAGGGAGGTTGTTTTGATTCGGCGCCTCTCGACACGTCACCAGAGGACAACAGAGTCGGCTCGTGTCTATTTTGTTAGTGTGATCGACATGTGTTTTCAACTAGATCCGGCAATGTCTAAATCGCTCACAATTGGATTTGTCCTGGCTGGTCTGCTGTCTGACTATCATGGTCAAGTCTGTGGCCACTTCCTCAATACTGTGGCCCTCTTGTTGCATGGCCTATCAGATTTGGAAGCCGTCTACCGTTGACCCTTCCTCGTCGACCCTTGCCAGGCTTTGCCCCATGCCGTTTGGAATATTTTGGCTGCGGAGAGTTGGGCCATATACACAGTGGCTATCCCCATCCTCGCTTATCGGATGAACCGTCTGGAGGGTCTATACATCCCTCCGATGTGGCACGGATGTGTCATCTATCGGCCGGGGAATATCCACAGATGCCATCGGTGCTCTTCTATTCACTGCATCGGTGGTGGCTGCGCTTAATGCAAAGATTCATTGCGATGATTCCCCGATTTGTACTTTGTTGGATGCTTCGCAGTGAGTTGTGGTTTGCTTGGGTTGGTGCAATGTAAATTTTTGCTTGCTGGGTTGGTGATTTTCACACTATTTCGGATGTTGGATCAACCTGGTGACTTGGTGCACTTGGGTTGGGAGTTCCAGCTTGGCAGGCTTGTTAATGTTGCCATTGTCTCAGTGTTATTTATGGGAGACCGACACTACTACCATGTTCTCCTTTGCTTCAGCTAGGGCACCAAACTGGACAGGTGTCTTGGAGTCCGATAATCATCTTGACAGTTTGCCTCACTATCGTTGGGGTGGATCACCATGGCCGGCGACCTCGGGGTACTGCAGTCCTCGGCACCTCCTGATGATCGGCGGAGTGTTCCGCCGCTTGTGCCAGTACCTTGTGAAGATGCTCGGTCGTTGGCCGGTGCATCTGAAGAACGCACTGAATTGGCTTCATCTAGTCTCTCCGGAACTGAGGACGTTGTGTCGGCCATTGATCCCGAGGGTGATGGTGATTTAACGTCTTCAAGTTTGTCTATGGCTGAGGACGCCTTACCAGCCACAATTGGAGGCTTGTTGCTGGTGGTGATTTGTCATCTGCGGGACGTCTCTGGATATCTGGAGCGTCTTCGGTTATCTTCTGATGAAAACTTGTGACGTCACGTGTAGCATTGCAACTCAATGGCAGCAGATCTCGTGCCATGTAATAAAATTTTTGAAGTGTATAGCTTTTGCTATCTTTTTCATTTTTTCGAGAATTTATCTTTAAAAGAGATTTCTTTGTCATTTATTTGAAGCTATACATGTGCCCAACATTTTGGGGTACCCTGTCACCCAAATTATTCAGTAATTCAATATTGCTGGTAAAATGCATGAACGTGAGTTTGCTCATTTTCACGTCGAAAACGCTGTTTTTGACTGTGAACGTGCACATGGATAGTGACACGTGATTTGCTCCCATTCATCAGCAATGCTAAAAAAGATTGGCGTCATGTTCACATTTTATGTGGAGTGCAAACACTCTATTATCAGCTGTTTACCATCGTCTGTGCCAGTTGTTACCTTGGTATGGGCAGAGCCTGCTGATTCATTCGATTTGTCTTCAGGAGCCTCCCGAGGTCTTTTCGTGGTGGATTCTACTCGTTGTCAGCCGCTCTACTTTGGTAACTTGAGAGTAGAACCAGTTTCCTTTCAGTTGAGTACGTTGTTGGCCGTGGCATCTACCGGTGTCCCTGACGGGTTGGATGCCGATATCTCTGATGTTGGAGACTGCTTATCAGCTATTTTCATACTGCCTCAAGTTTATGATGTTAGCACATACCCAGACCCAAGTGGTGCTGTTGTGGATTGCTGTAGAAAATTAGCGCGAATTTTCCATCAGCAATATCTGTTTCAAAACTGCTTCTCTAATCTTGCCATTTTCTTCAACAGGTTGGTTGAATCAAGATATATCTTGGGATATATCAACCATCCACACGAAAAATTGCTATCCCCACAACAAAGAAGCCAATGGAGATTAGATTAAGCTTAAATTTGATTGATAGTGTTTATTTTCAATTGAACAATTTAATACTAACTTGAGCAAATGCCCTTAAATAATTTCAGGATGGTTAAAATAAAGAAAAACATCAGAGGCTGGATAGCACGTCCACCTCGCATGGATGTTGGGGAGAGAGGGAAGAGGTAGATCCAAATTCCTGTCAGCAAGGCAGCCTTCCCATGACGACACTAGGGGTCTTGTTCTTTTGGGCCTTCCTTCCTTCCAGAAAGGGCTCGAAGCTTACCTCCCTCTTTTCATCAGTTTCTGGCATGAAACTAAGGGAGGGAAAACAAGTTGTACAATTTCTCCACTTGATTGCACTGGTCCTGGTAAATCTAAATTAAGGACCTGTGTCTGTTAATGGGCAAAGTAAAATTGGTTGCAAAGATACATCAATGGTGCATGCATAATAATAGATAGAGATGAATGGAAAATGCATACATCACATAAACACGGTGGGGTATGAATAATACATTAAATTGAAGATCAATTATGCGCCATTCACCTATAATTACATGTTATCATTAGTTGAGCTTGCATTGTATCGTATACATGAACACACAATGCATGAAAACAAGTGTGAATAATAATACACTGAAAGAATGCATGGAAAATAATGTTGGTACGATGTTTGTAGCAATTGTTACGCACACAACTGAGCATTGATAAAAGTGCCGTAATTAAAGTAATTAGAATCATTATCCTTAGGTTATCACAGTAGTGTTGTGGTAAATAATGATGTGCGCTCGATACAATTGCAAAATAGTAGCGAAAATGAAGTCAGAAGTGTTATAATGCAATGAAATTAAAATAGCATCATAGTTACACTTGACATGCAAATTGGAAACAATGAGCATAAATACATAATATAACGGCAATCACACAGTGCCGGGGAGCAGAAACCCAACACATGTCAGTAATCTTAAGGGTTTTTGCCACGCAGGTGCACCCTGTTAGCCTTGCTTCGTTTTCGTGCCATAATTTCCCCATTTGACTTTCCCGCTGCTGTTACTGAATTCGAAGTCACTGTTGCGGATTTTTGCTTGCGCGCCACCATTTTGCATTCATTCTTCTTTGTGATTGCAGGCTGGCTGTGTTAGCGTGTCTCGTTATTTCATCCTGATCGTTTGGAATTGTCTAATATGGCTGAGAACGTTTCAGTTTCCACTTCAGCGACTGGCCGGTTGGAGTTCACGTTGACCGCAGCGGATACTGTGGCCGCTGCCCAACCTGTCACTGTTGTGGGTGATGTATTGCCCTCACCATCGTTTTCTGTCAACGCCTCGGAGTTTACTGTCGAATCTGCCGTCATTGCTGTTCCATCGGGTGACATTGTTTCACTTGCGGGGATCTTGGAATTCTCGCATGTTCGACTAAATTGGATACTGTGCGATTGCTTCGGCTGTTGCGGAGCTGCCCTTACAGCCGCTGTCGCCGGCGGGTGATATCTTCGCGTGTTTCGGCCGTCTGTGCAGGCGAAAAGTCGTAGCCGCAGCCGAGGAGGTTCTGCGGCTGACCGGGCCATGTTGTTGCCTCATTCTGGTGCTGCATCTGCTGTCGGACTGCGGGATCCTGAGTGTCGCGGCCGTGGTTGGGGGATTTCAGTGGCTGAAGGAGTTGCTTTGTCGTCGCTTGCGGAGACTGATGACTCGGACGGTGTTTCTGTCTGGGCCTGTTCCATTGCCGGTGCACCATGTGTCCTGTACCTCTGAGCCAGAGGTTATCCCAGATCCTGTGGAGGGTCAATTTCATTACTATGACGATTTCTTTCTGGCCAACATCATTGTCATCTTGCGGTACGTTCCTTGCCCTGCGCTGCCGTTGAGCCCATCGGGCTTTCAGCACGTACCATTTTCTGCTAAGAACCTTTGGTGCGGACTGCCTGAGGCTGCCTGAGGCCATACTTTAAAACAGAAGTTTACTACTTCGGAATTAAAGAAATTACTCGCAAAATTTATGTTACAGTTCAAAACAGTGGTCCTAGGAGCAGCTCCAACAAACGCTCTGAAGGATCCCTCTAATCAAGCAGGATTAGTAGCTGCAGACCCGACCAATATTCTTCATCGGCAATTACAAAGTGTTTTCAGCAATTAATGATACCAGTTACTTGCCAGACGTTCCCATACTCACCAACAAAATTATGGCCAAAATTATTGTTAACCAAGATGGGGTGACAGTTTGCTTTTGTCACTCGATCCTAACAAATGAACATGTCCAGACAAAATTTCTTCCAGAATTCTAAAGGAATTGAGTAAGAAAATTGCCCTTTCACCAATTCTTAGACTCAGGATCTCTTCGGAGGGAGTGGAAGGACTCATGCTTCTGCCAAAATTTTAAGTCAGTGTCAGAGTCAAATCCAGGACCCAAAGACGGATAGTGACAAGGACGTCACTAAGTTCCGCGAGAAGTGTGAAAGAGCTTTCGCCATCATCTACTTCTTGGTCCAGCCCCGTATCCGCCAGACTCTCTTTGAGGGAAAGTCTGATGGGCTGGAACAGGGTCCTTGAGTCAATCCGGCAGACATACGAACCGACAACGCGGGAGAGGATCTGGCAGCTATTTTGTCAGTTTTTCTTGCTGCAGATGCAGCCTAACAAATCCGTTGAAGCCTACATCGCCCGCGTCGATGAAACCAAGGAACCGTTGTCAGAGAGGCTGATATCTTTTCAGCTAATGATGGGATTGCTGCAGAGCTTCGCCCTCAAAATTCGTCTAATCAACGCTTGGCCGGATGCCGATTTTACCCCCAGAAGGTAAAGGAAGCCCTTATCGCGGAGGCACGGACGGTGCGCTTCGCCGAAGAAATGGGCATCACGGCGGCCAGCGGATCAGAAACCGGGGACGTACTGGCAACCGGAGCGAAGGGACCTGCCAAGGCCACTAAACTGCAACAGGGCCAGGCGAAAGTGCCAGGTGGTATCTGTTTTGGCTGCGGTGAACGAGGCCATTGGCAGAGGGACTGCCCCAGAAAACCGGAGGAGCCAGAGGAGACAACCGGTCGTCCTCTAGCCCGGTCGCCAGTCTCGCAAGCTGCGGGACCTTCGGTATCCAAACCGAGGGGCAAGTCACCAGGTCGAGGAAGGAAACCAGGCAAACCAGGCCGCGGCAAAGCCAAGCAGGCATTCTACGCCGCACTGAACACTGCGTCTACGAAGGCCTTGAGTTCCGGTGTAAGGATCGACTCTTTCTGATGAAGGCAAACCCGGTGACGGATTCCCAGGAAGAGGAGACACCGGCCAACTATGACCAGGACCGGCCCAAGTCCTGACAAAGCTAAGGATGGCTTGCTGAGGCTTTGGCACCAGAGGCTTGGTCACACCGGGATGGACATGGTACGCCGAATGTCCAATAGCGATGCTGTTGGTACCGCTCACCAAGCCAAACGAACCGTGTGTGGCATACCGCGAGTGCAAAGCCAATCGGCCATCGACGAATACCTATGACGAAACACTGACTAAAGCCCCACTGGAACCCTTACACGCAGACGTATGGGGGCCTGCTCCCGTAGCTTCCAAGTCAGGCTTTAGGTATTACCTAGTAATAGTAGACGACTTCAGCAGTTGGAGCTCGGTATATCCTTTGCGGTCGAAGGACCAATTTCTCGTCTTCATCAAGGTATACATCCAGCGGATGGAGAGACAGACTGACCGCAAAGTCAAGAGGATCCTGACTGACAACGGAGGAGAATTCTGCTCAAAAGCCTCCGAATTGTTGTACGATGAGCGGGGATAGTGCATGTAACGACCAAAGGCACTCCCCTCATCAGAACGGGATCGCAGAGCGCTTCAACCAGACTGTGTTGAAGGCGATCAGAGTCATGCGTAAAGACTCAGGTTTGGCAAAGTTCTTTTGGGCAGAATTCTTGAATACTTTCAC
>JAQGAF010004546.1:0-14116 GCA_034687865.1 Kryphioiulus occultus
TATAGGAAGAATATAGATAAAAGAAAAAATATAGGAAGAATATAGATAAAAGAAAAAATATAGGAAGAATATAGATATAAGAAAAAATATAGGAAGAATATAGGATTTTTTTTCCAAAAAATCGGTAAATAAATAAGTTTAGAGCATTTTCTACTTTTTTAAATGTACTCAAAGGTATGTGGCCAGTGGGTATACAATTTTTCACACGTTTTTACGTGAAAAAATATTTTCAAAACTTGTGGGGACATGTTTTGAAAAATTATTTTTAAACTGAATATTTTCCGAAGGTTAATTTTGATAAATGTGATATGGACGCAAGTCATAGGCAACATGTTTTAAAAGTTATTTTAAAAATATGTGATAGTGGGCACCGACCATAGGAAGCTTTTTTGCAAGTGAATTTTTCACTAAATTAAACACTGTTTGCGGCAAAACAAGTAAACGTTCAAGTGTTATGTCAACACAAAATTGTGGACCGAGTGCATTTTCAATGTTATTTTCTACACAAATTTAAAGGTACTTCATTGAACTTACCATTGTTTTTATACTCCACCCTTCTGAGTGTGCAGTACTTTTTGTTGCAGTTTGTTTCACCTCCCGGCACAACTGAGGGGTTCTTTTCGCAGTCGGTTCCGGCTTCAGTCGCAGTACACGTGTAGCATTTAAGGGCACTTGCTGAAATTAAAAGCTTATTTTTTAAAAAAAATGACATTTCATAAATAAACTTGGAAAAGTAGGCATTTGAGGTACACGTATAAAGGCATGTTTTCCAACCAAATTATTTTCGATAAATAAATAAACACATTTTAAAAACTTACATTTTTGAACAAGGACAAAAAGCACCATAACGAAGCAGTACTTGGAGACCATTTTGTTATCTAAGCCTCCTGATGAAACATATTAAGTAGTTAGATTAAGCTTTCCAAAATCGATTAAGCCACAAATCCTTACTCGCCTGTTGACTAACAACAAAAATGCGTGCGTAGCCGTGCAGTAATCCCAATTAATTCGGCATTAATCCAAAATCTTGAAACATTTTCATCGATGTCGTAAACCGCAATGGCTGAAACGTTAGCCGTGAAATGAAACGTATTTCACTTCGTAGAAATACCCGAAGATAACCCCTATTGCGAATTGTGTTGGCACATCGGTGATTACATATCATGATAAGATTAACTTGAAAACAATGCAATATCGTAATGCATTCCATAACGCGTCCATGTACATGTAGATTTCGTATCAGTTTAGTAGCTTACTCATCATGATTCAATCAAAGCCTGTTTTGAAAATAGTTTAATTGCAAAATAATAAATTTTCACGACACTTTTATGGAAATGATGACCACCCCTCTCGGAGTCGCCACCTGGTATCAAGGCACGAACACATTTCCATCTTCAGCAAACAAACAAACTCAATATTAGAAAAAAAATGCAGTGTTGCTAGGGATCCAGGCTATACAAGCAATGGTAAAAAACAAAAAAACTACATTTTTGAAAATTTTACCATTGCAGATATATGCATCATGAGGATATCCTGATAAAATCATCTTGACCCTCATGACTAAATCCATGACTGAGATATTTAGTCAAATTTGATCACCATAAACTTATTCAAAATGCAAACAAACACTGATTGAATATAAGGTGACAATTTGGTCTGGCTATCGATGAAATTTTATGATTTGCGAAACAATCACAGCTATAGCTATGGTAACAATGTGGCCTGGTCAGCCATCTTTGTGATACCAAATGTGCCATTAACAAAAAATTGGTTTTTCCTTGAAAAATTTCACTATTACAGATTGTTAATAGAGTATTTTCCCTTCATTTTAAGATTGTAACATTATTTTTCTGTTTTTAGATTAGTACAAAAAAGGCCTTGTATTTGCAATAATTTCGAAATAACTTTAAACTATGAGATCGATCCTCGTATTTGGTTCAAAAAATGGCGTTTGCCCAAATTTGAAATTAACAGAAAATTTAAACGAATTTTTAGCATTACTTGTAGGATCTTTAATGAATATATTTTGAAAAACATCCTTTAAAGATACATTTCAAAATAATTAAGATAAGTATATCTTTCATTGATATATTTGAAATTATTTCAAAAGTAATTTGATATTTAACATCAAAGCTACATTTTCAGAATTTTAAAACATACCTTTAATGGATAAATTTCTTTGATTTTAGGTTATCTTATTAGCCTTAGCATGCTAAAGAGTGCCATTCTAAACATTGAAATGTAGCTGGTATCATCGTCAGTAATAAACCTAAACGGCAATGCTAACAATTGAGAAACTTATGACATAAAAATAAGTGAAACATTTTTTTCCATAGAATTGGAGTCTTAGATTAAAGATCTTACCAATTTTTTTCCTTCATTACCCAAAAACTGCTTATCACACGTAAGTATCATTAATATTTATGTCTTTTTCAATTTTCAGCATTGTCAATTACAGGATTTAATTAATTCCTGTAACAAAAGGTCGAAAAAGGCTATGCGATAGACCCAGTATTGAGAACATATTTTGGCAAAGTGTTGCATATTTAATTTCACATTAAATTAAGCAACATTTTAATTATCCGTGTCATGATCGTCTGGTTGAAAACCATAAAAAACAGCAAAAAAAAAATTACAAATTCAGGCACAAAGCTGATTTCAAGCCATCCCTATTGGCACAACGAGACCTCTTCCCTCCACCCATATCTTAATACTGAAGTACAACTTCTCGGGTTTGGCAGTATAAACTCATTAATGTCCTACTGGATCATATCTTCGGCAACAAACACTTAAAGATCTCAAAAATAATTTAATCACGGTTTTGAATGTTTTAGAAATACGATTTTTCAGAAACATGACGGAGAAGCGTTAATGCCTTATAAATGCAATGTTAACACTTTTGAAAGACAGTTACGGTCTGACAAGTTATCAGACTAGAACTGTCAATTATTTTAGAAAACTATTAACATTGCATGCGTCAAGCTTCAGGGCCGTGTTAAATCAAAGCAAAATTAGACTGTCTCAAAAAAACACGCACAAATTCAGTCCGACCCAAATCGTCTCAGATTTGCTTCATATAGCACCACAAAAAGTTTCTGAAATTCTAGAGACCCTCCTATAACTCGTCCATTGTTAAAACGCAACCAGTTTTCCCTCTTCACGTTGAGTGGAGAAAAACCGGATAAATTTTTCTATGTTACAGTGGTTTTGTCAGCGCGGCGTTGCAGTGACCTGACGTGCGATACTCTCCTATGATACACATTTCAACTTCGGCACATCCTTACCATAACCGTCCGAAATTTGAAAACTCAGCAAGATCCGCACCGGTCGGATCAGCTGCCGTCTTCGATTATCTCGTGCAGGTCGTGTTCGTATAATGCGATAAGACACATTATGGTAGCACCGATTGAGATTCCCAGTATCTGGATCACAAACTTGGTTAGTGGAGTGTCGCCAGTTTCGCAGTTTAATTCGGGCATCTGAAATAAGACAGAATCCGGTAAGTTGTGGAGTTTGATTATCTGTTTCTTTCAAACCATCATGATGTCGAAGCATGAACTTCCCTGACCAACCAAAGTAAATTTCACTGACTTTAAAATAAATTCCATAAACAAATATTCAAACACGAACAGGTATAGGCTATGGGGGGCACTTCAAGTTCGGAGGACCTCAACATAGTTGAAGACTCAAGGAATTTTTAGCAAAAACACGCATCATAAATAAAAAATTCATTTGAAAATAATAGAAAAGCCATGAGCGAAATTTTTTGAAAAATTGATTTTAAATTAAAAGGTGTCCCTAAAGCGTAACGTTAAGCGTTATATTGTTTTAAATAAGCTCACAATGATGGATTTAAAACATTTCAGTGAAACCAAAGACAAAAATAGAAAATATTAAAAATGAACGGCATGTCATAGGCAAAATTTTTGAAAAGCTACCAAAAATAACGGATTTTGTGTAATCAAAACCAATAATAATGACAGTGACGTGTATGCCGAAGGTGCAATGTTTTTAAAAATTGGCCCACAAACACTCTTCAAATGTGAAGGAGTTAATTTCACGAAAAAAATAAGTATTGCGTTTTTTTTTTTTTATTTGCTACTGATTTAAAATTTTTAATAATGTGTATGTTATTTAATATTAATTTTTGCGAACCAGTTAATTTTAATAAAACTAACTTTTCCTGAAAAAATATCATTTTTTAAATGGGAACGGTTTATTTCAGGAAAAAACTTATTATTTCGGCTCTTTTTTATTAGCTACTAATATAGAATTTAGGATAATTTATGCGCTATTTAATATTAATTTTTGCGAGCCAGTTAATTTTAATACAACTAACTTTCCTGAAAAAATATCATTTTTAAATGTGAACGAGTTAATTTCGCTAAAAAATTAATATTTCGGCTCTTTTCTACTAATTTAGAAGTTAGGATAATTTATACGTTATTTGATATTCATTTTTGCGAACCAGTTAATTTTAATAAAACTAACTTTTCCTAAAAAAATATCATTTTTTAAAGGTACGCCATAAACGAATTTTTTTTTGAAAAACTACAGTATAGTAGATCACAAATGATAAATTTTAGATAAAATCTCCAAATCTATTTCTTCCCAAGGACCTCCTCGACCCGCTGTGAAGACCACAAGCCGCTGTGACAAAATTAACAATCACATGCTATTCACAAGGAATTTCCCTGACTTTCCCTGTCTCATCAGCAAAAAACCAGAATTTTACCTGACTCCATGACCCTGTAATCCTTCAAAGTGCATTATAGCGAGGAACTTTGGGAAAAGTTAAAATAAAACAAAAAAGAAGCGTACCATATCTACCAGCGCGATATAAATGAACATCCCGGCGGCGGCGGCGAACACCCAAGAGTTTGCCGAGTGAATGTTTCCGATGGCCAAGCCGACGAGCATCCCCAAGAAGCACAACACGGAAGATAGACCGTTGTACAGAAGAGCTTGCCGTGTGCCCATCCCGGCCTTGAGCAACAGGGCGAAATCACCTGTAAGCAGACAAAATTTATTGTTAAAAAACTAAAGATTACTTATTGGAAGCATTGTTATGTTTCTTATAATGTCCAGAGGTATGGGACCAGTTGGTATACCATTTTTCACATTTTTCCACATCCAAGAATCTGATATTTTTCACATTTTTCCACATTCAAGAATCTGATATTTTTCACATTTTTCCACATGCAATTCTGTTTTTTTTACATTTTTTCACATCCAAGAGTGATATTTTTCCACATGTAATGCTGTTTTTTTTTCACATTTTTTCACATGAAATTATCTGGTTTTTTCACATGAAATTATCTGGTTTTTTCACATGAAATTATCTGGTTTTTTCACATTTTTTCAAATGAAATTATCTGGTTTTTTCACATTTTTTCACATCCAAGAGTGATATTTTTCACATTTTTTCACATGCAATTATCTGTTTTTCTCTCTCCTTTTTTCACATGAAAATATCTGATTTTTCACATTTTTTCACATGAAAATATCTGATTTTTCACATTTTTTACCCAATATTTTTAAAAAAATAGCTATTTCAAGAGCTATAACAGTGCGTCTCAAACTACAGGACGCGACCCACCTAGATCATTCAAGAATCTGATATTTTTCACATTTTTCCACATTCAAGAATCTGATATTTTTCACATTTTTACACATGCAATTCTGTTTTTTTTTACATTTTTTCACATCCAAGAGTGATATTTTTCCACATGTAATTCTGCTTTTTTTTCACATTTTTTCACATGAAATTATCTGGTTTTTTCACATTTCACATCCAAGAGTCTAATATTTTCCACATTTTTTCACATGCATTATCTGTTTTTTCT
Source organism: Kryphioiulus occultus (assembly GCA_034687865.1). Lineage (NCBI taxonomy): Eukaryota > Metazoa > Arthropoda > Diplopoda > Julida > Julidae > Kryphioiulus > Kryphioiulus occultus. The sequence goes on from JAQGAF010004546.1 coordinate 5,847, forward strand.
CTCCTTTTTTCCCATGAAAATATCTGATTTTTCACAGTTTTTACCCAATATTTTTTAAAAAAAAGCTATTTCAAGAGCTATAACAGTGCGTCTCAAACTACAGGACGCGACCCACCTACAATATTGAGAATGCCATAAGTAATTTTTTTTACAGAACTAGTCCAAAAATAGTAAATTTCAGCTTGCTTTTCTAAAAAAATTGTGCGGTGTAAAATTTAATGTCAATGTTTAAGAGAACGCCGTTAATTCAACCAAAAATGGATTTCAAGTGTTTCAATTCAATTCAATTCAATTTTTTACCCTACAGTCAGCAGATGAATGCCAGGTGGATAAAATGCATTGAGATAATGATTAAGATAAAATGCATTGTTTTTAAGATTCTTATAAATATTAGTCTTCAAAAGAACGCCGGAGGCAATTTAAAAAAAATTAATAAAAATAATCAAATTTTACTACGTTTTTTATGAAATTAATGACCTGAAAGGAGGGGAATTCCTGAGTTTTAAGCTGGATTTCTTGTGAAATTCATTGAAAATGAATGTCACATAAATTGCCATTTTTACCCAATTTTTCACATTTTTCACACTTTTTTACACTGGCCACATGCCTGTGTACCTTGTGACGCTACTTGTCTAATGTAGTTTCATTAGACAAGTGTTGGCCGAACACGCAGAAACTCACCTAATTCGTGCGGAAGTTCGTGACAGAACACCGCTATGGACGTACTCAGACCTCCCGTAAGGCTGCTGGCAAAAGCGGCTCCGATGGCCATCCCGTCGCTGAAGTTATGAAGTCCATCTCCAGCGATGACCATCCAAGCCGTGGCCGAAGCAGTCCTCGGTATGTCGTGCATGTGCCTGTGACCATGGCCGTGGTGATGTCCAGCGTGCATGTTGGGGAGGATGACCACGGATTCACTCGTGTCCTTATTGGGGCAAGGGACGGGGGTTTTCAACTTGCTGGCGCCATTTTGCTGCTTTTCGTGTCCGAAAGCAATACCTGTGGCCACAATTACATCGGTGGTGCTGTTCAGGCACTTGCCGGCCTCCAGGGTGCTTTCACCTTGATCGACGGCATCGTCACTAGGGGGCTTCTGAAAGCACGTGTGGTGGTCATCCTCGACGCAAGGGTCCACATTGCTTAGACCTATGAAAACATAAGCGCATAAGTAAACTTGAGCTTCTTGGCAATTTTAAACAAGATGTTTGTCGGCTGTTTGTGAATAACAAGTTTGGCTAGCTTCAGTGAACTGCCAAATTTAATAAAAATAAAATAATAAAAATAAAATATAAAAATTTTAAAGTTAAAATAAAAATATAAAAATTTTAAACGTTAAAATTAAACTACAAAAATTTTAAACGTTAAAATTAAACTACAAAAATTTTAAACTTTAAATTTAGAAATTGAAGAATAAATTTTTTAATTAACAGATACCAAATCATACCTTGAAGAGTTTCTTCCTCGTGATTACATCCGTAAGAGCTATAAGAGTATTTCGACAGCTTTTCTCCCACCATGTAATTCAGCGGTATCTTGGGCATCCGATCCTGAATAAAATCAAACGCGGTTTTACAAAAAATGTGTTTCAGCGTCATATCATTCATGTGTCCATAAGTCCATAAGTACATGGTGACTATTATATCTTAAAACGAAATTCCCTGAGTTTTTCAGGTTTCCCAGGGTTATATTACAATTTTTAAATTTTCAAAAAATATATTTTGATGATTAAATGGGCGCCACAATTCTATTGAAAACAATGTTTAGCAACACTAATAAGGAAACGCCATAGGCGAATTTTTTGAAAAACTACATTGCAAATGATAGGTTTTTAGTCAACATTACCGAACTAACATGTCCCACTGTTGGATTTTAACAACACTTCTTTGAAAAACTGTCAGAATAATGAATTTTGCTCGAGACTTTTCTAGCATTTTTTTTTGGAAATAATAATAATGATGAAAGAAATTTTAGGGATTCCCTTTTTATAAAAACTAGATCGCCAATAAAAATGCAGTTCTAGGTCATTTTGAAATTTCAGAAATAATAACAGTTACAGAAATTAACTTCATGGACAAAATTTAACCAAAGAAACATTAAAAACAAAGGAAACACTAAGCAGCAGCCAACATTTTTTTAGAAAACCTTAAATCACAATTAAATGCTTTTCCAGGTTCAATATAAAATTCCCTGAGGTTTCCATCTGGTAGTCACCAAGTAACGTACACTGAAAAATGCGGTATTTCCACAAGTCCCAAAAGCTTATTTTGCAAAAAAATGTTGCCGGCCAATGATTTTTTTTTTGGTAAAATTCTCACCTCGCTGTAGCTTACCTTCTTCTTCATTTCCTTTCTTCCTTTGTACCCGTGTAAGAAATTGAGTAGTTGCTCGGCGCAGAAAAACAAGCAAATGCCGGCTAGTGCGGTCAAGCCGAGCCAAACCTCGCGGTTGCTGTGACCGTGATCCGAGTGGTCAGCTTGACCGTGACTGTGACTGCTCGGCTCACCGATATCTTCCTCCATGGACACCTTCATGGCCTAATGGAATCGTCGAGAAATGTTGAGAATTAGTAAAAAAAACAGCGAGCACAGTTCCGAGCAAACCGGACTGAATGGCAAAATACGAAATAGGGAAAAAACGTGCGACGAACAAACGCACATGCGGCAAAAGATGAAGCAGCGCATCGCCGATGAGCGACCCGATTGCGAGAGCGACAAGAAATTGCAGCAATTTTTGGTAAAAATATTTGCGAATTATAGGAACTATGGCGACGCTCAGCATCCCAGAGACGCTTATGACAAGCACAGCTAAAATACTATAAAACCATACTAAAAATGAAAAAAGGAAAAAATAAAATAAATATTTCAGAAAGCGGTTTTTTTCAATCAAATGTGAAACTCAGCAAGTTCTTGCTGGGCAGACTCTCACCATATTTGCTCGGAGTTTCTGTTCGGGGCTTTATCTCCGTCATTTTCTCGTCCCGAGGCAGCGTGTCCTCGCTGTGACCACAGTGTCGCTGGTCGATCTCGTGTATCATGACCGGACACAGATCCATGAACCTCTTGGGTGATATCGTCTTCAGAAGTGGAGTTTCATTCGTCAAGGCAAGAATCTCCAATGAGGAAAGGCATTTTCTTCTCTGAAATCAAAAATTTGCAAAAATATTCGTTTAATAAATGTGCTTTTTAATTTTTTTAATTTTTTTTTGTAAATTCTGATGCATGCTGTATGAAATTGAAGATAAATTGATTTTTCCTAACTGCGTGGCGACTACTAATTTGCTAAAACGAAATTCACTTAGTTTTCCAGGTTTTCAAGGGTCATATTCAAATTTTTCCAGGCTCAAAAAATATATTTTAATGACAGAATGTGTGTCACAATTCTATTGGAAACAATATTTAACATTAAAAACAAGAAATATTTTTTTTGAACAACTAGATGTTAAATGGTTTTTAGTCAACGTTGCTGAACAAACTTATCCCAATGATGGATTTTACAAACATTTCTTTGAAATTTTACTTCAAATTGTTTTTTGTAAAACGTAAGAATGAAAGCACTTTTGAAGGATTTTTGTATAAAAACAAGATCACCAATAATGTCATTTAGACCATTTTTTACATTGTTGAAATATTAATACTGACAGAAATTAACCCCATAGTCGAACCTTGAATAAAAATTTACCAGAAATATTGAATTTGACGTGTAATCTCTCGAAAACGTTTATCAGAAATATTAATTTCAAAGGCAACACTGATGGCAATTTAAACTTAATACTAAATCACCACCAAGTAAAAATGCAAAATAATGTAAAATAAGAATGAAAGTACTTATTGAAGGATTTTGCATAAAAACGAGATCACCGATAATCCAGTTTTAGACCATTTTTAAAATTGTTGAAATATTTGTCTGACAGAAATTAACTCCATAGTCGAACCTTAACTAAAACTTTACCAGACATAACGGATTTGACGTGTAATTTCTCGAAAACGTTTATCAGAAATATTAATTTCAAAGACAACACTGACGGCAATTTAAATTTAATACTAAATCACCACTAATGCATAAGTTAAGAATGGTGGATTATCAGGCCAAATCAATTTTGTTCTGATTTCTCAGAATTATACCGAGCAAACACAAAATACAATATTGATACTGAAAAATTCCAGGTATCAATTCAACAATCCCTGAGTTTTCCAGGTTTTCAAGGTTGAATAAAAAATTCTTAGAGGTTTTCTAGGTTTTCCAGCTTGTTAGTCATCATAGATTGGCAAAACTTACAACACCACGCGTTGAGCTGTTGTCTATTAGTTGTGATTGATGTTGTCGTGCCGCATGTTCTATCGAAGATAAATGTTATTAAACAATGCTCATTTCAAACACATGTGCTCATGAATATACCATAACCACCTGTTTGATTTGTGATCCCCGCAGCAAGCAGTCTCTCCTGCTTTTTCTCCGTAAGATTTTCATTACCCGGACTTGAGTTTAGTTCCTCGTGGCGAGAAGATGCGGCATGATGTTGGGTCCCTCGTGCATCACTAGGGCCATGATTATGTTCAAAATCCAGCCCATCGAGGGCACCGATACCCAGATTTTTCAGCAAAAGTTCAAATCCTTCCAACGTGATCACGTCACCTTGTCCGTATTTTCGAAAAATGTCCTTTAGAAATTCTCCGGTGGATTTCTCGGCTGAGATTCTGTTCACATCGGTCCCCGAGTTGGGTCCTTCCCAGTGACCCCCCTCCTTGGCCAAGGACCTCGTAAAGTACAACGAAAAAAATCCTATAAATATGTAAAAAGCGCTGAGGATGCCGGGTAATGGCTTCCACATGATGAATCCAAAAATAAATGGGTTGGACGGAAATCCAAGGTGTGCTCCCGTTCGTATCACTGCAAATAAATGAGAAATTTTATTATTAATATTTGCTTTCCACACATTATTTGTTGTTTCACGCAGCATTAGCTTCATTCGAGGCCACTCCGAACCTTCAAACCACCTGTAGGCTATTATGGTCACAACCAACTTGGGTATTTTCAAAAATGATTTCACGTCCCTGACCACATCTGATTAATTTCCCTGACTTATCAAATAAAAAATGTCACGTGTAATTTAAATTAACTTTATGTTCAACACTACAATTAACTATACTTTTTGTATTTTTCTGTCAGAATGACTAGCAAATCTTCAATTTACTTCCCCTGACTTTTTCTGGTTTTCCAGACACTTCTTGGATAATTTCCAGAGAATTTTTACAGATTTGATCCGAACGAAATATGAAATTTTAGAAATTATAGATCTGATCACGAAATGATGGAATTAGCCCACAATTTTGTAAGAAAAAATAATATTAATAATTAAGAAATTGCTGCAGGCGAAATTTTTGGAAAATTACAAGAAATATCGGATTTTTGTTATAATAATAATAATGCGAACACTAGTGGTTGAAACCACTAGATCTCAAACACTGCATTTTTGAGGATTCTTTGAAATATTAAAAAAAATGTACATAATAACGGAAACGCTATAGGCGAAATTTTGTTCAACAAAAATAATGCATTTTAGGTTAATTTTTCAAAAGGACAATTAATGATAATGAAAACGCCGTAAGCGAAATTTTTAGAAAAAGTAGATCACAAATACAGCTTTTCAAATGCTTTTCCTGAGATACTTATTCCAATCAAAAGTGCCAATTTGTGCCACAACAAATTTCCAGACATTATTAATTTCCTCGACTTCCACCTGAATTTCCCTGACGGTATGAACCCTGAAGGGAGGAGAAAAATCCGAACGTCACTTGTCAAGTCAATCAAGCAGGACTTGAGACTTTTAACCTGACGGGGTCAATGAGCAATGGCTGAAAAACATCCAGGTTCAACTTTCAACAAACCATCAAATGAATCATGATAAATGACGAGCTTTAATTACACTGTAAAAGTGATGACCTTCGCCTGTTTTCTCCAAAATTAAAATTGGCCACTAACACAGAAATCCAGTTATTTCAAACAGTTATTCGTTAGAAAGTTAATGTTTATAATTCAGACAATTAACCCAGTCAATTTTCTAGACAAATTGGCAAATAATTTCGACTAGGAAATTCGTTTTAAATGCACTTTTTAAAGATTCTAAACTTTCTAATGTCACTGAACTTGTTGCCCTCAAATGGTTTTAGCTAAGCTGGCTAACAATTTCAGCTAAAGTTAGACAGTGGCTTTAGCACATACACTTACGCAACCATTGATTTTAACAAAATGTCCCATCTATCAGTATTGTTAAATAGTTTGATGAAAAATTGATCACATTTTGATCAAACTTTCTACTGTTATTACATCCAGAAAAAAATAACTGATCCTGCATTAAATTCTATAAACTAGTAGGAGAATTTTAAACCAAAACTTCCAATCTATTAAATTAAACTAAATTATTATTATCATTAAATCATTAAACTGTTAAAACTATTTCTTGGACTACTATTAAAATTTGCCTTTAATACTTTGAACTACTGATAATTTTTTAACAAAATTTCCAATCTATCAGTATTTCTAAATGTTTGACCAAAAATTTGATCATATTTTCAGAAAATATCCAGCGATTAAATGTTAATCGATTCAAACATATCTGACCCTGCATTCAATTCTTTAAAACTACTCACAGAATTTTTAAACAAAATTTCCAACCATTTAAATTATCAAACTGTGAAATTATTTCTTGGAATAGGCCTACTCTTAAAATTTGCATTTCGTATTTTGAACTACTGATAATTTTTTAACACAATTTCCAATCTATCAGTATTGCTATTTTTTATGGAAAATTTGATCATATTTTCACAAACTTTCTACTGTTATTACATCCAGAAAAAAACTGATCCTAAGTTAAATTCTATAAAGTAGTGAGATAATTTTTAAGAACAACTTGCAATCTATTAAATCATTAAATTAAAATAAATTATTATTAACATTAAATTATTAAACTTAAATTATTTATTGGAATACTCTTAAAATCTGCATTTAATTCTTTGCACTACTGATAATTTTTTTTTAACAAAACATCCAATGGATGAGTATTGCTAAATTGTTTGATAGAAAATTTAACCATATTTTCATAAACCAGACAAAAATCACTGATCCTGCATTAACTAGTAGCAGAATTTTTAAGCAAAACTTCCCATCTATTAAATTATTAAATCAAACTAAATCAATATTACCATTAAATTATTAAACCGTTAAATTATGTCTCCGAATACTGTTAAAACTCTCCCAACCTTTCCCATGAATAAAATAACTTAAGAATAATTTAGTGACTGAAGACTTTGCCAAATCACTGTGCCAAATATTTCAGATAAATAATGCAAGAAAACAGCAACGAAAAACAAGCCCATCACACACAGATTTATTTTTGGCCTGAAAAGGTACTAGCTCCTCGCCTTTTTCGACTTTGTAGCAACATTTTCATTTTTAGTTCATGAGGGGGCGTTCAAGAATTGATGGAGCCCACACTCACATTTGCTCGTAATTTCACACCCGAAATAAGCTAATGCTGAAAATAAGCCAACATACATTTCTATTCCAGTGTGGGACAATCCCAGAGTCACAGTTTTGGGTAAAACCCTTCGGTTAGCTACTAAATAATGGCAATAAAAAACAGAGCATGTATCTGAAATCGTATCGATTTTGGGGTCCATATTTCTGCATAAACTTAGCAGACACTGTCCTCCCACACAGGCATCTCAATCGATAAAACCGCGATTTTTCACCTTGAAAAATCACTTCGGCACACTGCCAATATAAACCACTGAACCCCATTATTTTGCATTGAATGAAAAGGCTGAAAATCGCTTTTTTTGCTGTTTCAACAACGTCTGGCCTCGTTGCATGTATTTCCCACGTTTCATCTTCCTCACATAAGTCGCTATCAGTACTGATATGGGAACATTCAAGTATTACGTCATCATATGTGATTTTCAGCCACTCCCCCCCACAAGTGATAACAGCGACACTGACCTAAAACATTTCCACTTGCATGAAATCTTTGTCAACATTATATTACAAAAAAAATTATGTATTTCAGTGACACAAAAGCACATTTAAAAAACAAAAAATAAAAACCAATTTTTGTGAACACTATAGAAACTGTATTTTAATAAAATAAAATTATGTTTTTAAATAAAACAAAAACGTTATTGGGTTGATGACGTTTTTAAACCAATGATTTTAAACCATGGATTTAAGGATGGATTTTAAACCAATTTTTTAGTTTTAAAAATGTGGTCACCTCC
>JAQGAF010004547.1:0-14111 GCA_034687865.1 Kryphioiulus occultus
TAAAAATAACCGCAAAAACGGAAAAAATGGACAAATTCCACGAAAACATTTGGCCAGGTGTAAGGCTCACCCTTAACGCACGAGTAATGTTGAGTTCAATTCATAATATAAATTTATTAATTTTGTTTCAGCAACGATTTCAAGAAGTTATTCTAAAATTTCAAAAATTTCAAGTTCCGTCAGACTTTGAACCCAAACTCGGACACATAACCAGAATTCTACATGAAACTGAGAGGAGCATTTATTTAATCAGTTTGCAAGATGAAGATCCTAGTAATATTCAAGAGCAATTGACGTACTGTTTGGTAAGCCCTGATTGCTCTTATTGCCTGTAATTGAAATAGAAGTGAAATTAACTGATACTGTTTTTCATGCTAGCAATTTTACAAACAACTGAGCGATATCAAAGCGGAAGTTGAGTATGTCATCAAAACGGGCAGACTGGTTGTGGAAAAGAAGCAAGTGGACTATCCGCACGAGTTAAATAACAAATTGGATCTGTTGAAAGCACTTTACAATCAGCTTGGATCCCAAGTGAGTGTAACGTATAGTGATTTTATGTAATATGCAATTTTTTGCTTTAATTTTCACCTGAATAATTATTTGAAAATTGTAGGTCACCGAGTCAAAAACGTGTTTGGAGCGTGCACTGAGGTTGTCTAAGAAAATGAAAAAGGAAATGACATCTCTTCAGGAGTGGCTCACTGCCTTCGAGAGTGAACTTGACCGCAGGGAAGCTAAAATTCCTCCTGATGACGTGCAAGAGGAACTAAGGTTCTCCATGGTGTGTTGAGAAATGATAACAAATTCTGTTGTTTTCTAAGATACAATATTCATGCATACATGTACACTATCCAGTTTCTGTTGCATATCGAAAGCACATAACATACTCTTTTTCATTTAGCTATGTCTTCAAGAGATGTCGAAACGCAAATCATCAATGACGGCTGTTAAGGATCTATGTGAGAATCTCACTGCTTTAGCCAGCCCTGGCGACATGGAAAAACTAAAAGCTAAAGTAGTAGACCTGAATCGGCAGTGGGAAAGACTCGAACTGCGATTGAAAAACCGGCAAGAATCAATGAAGGTATGGAAATTTTTACATGAACCATATTGTTGGTGCAATGCAATGTGCATATATTTTTATGGAATTTGAGGTTTTTCTCCTGGTTTACATTTACAACTTTTTCAGGATGTAAGTGGGGAGTGCAAAGGGCTGCTGGACGATTTTAATTCAAATTTATCGAGCGTCGATACTTGGCTCGAAGAAGCGGAGAAATCTTTGGCAAAGTCCGAAAGGCTTTCTCCTGCAAAGCAAAGTAGCGAAGAGGAACTAGAAAAATATAAGGCATGGCAATCCTCGGGTTTGAATTTGATGCAGACCTCGATTCCTTGAATTTGCTCAGTGATATAATTCTATTCGTTTCATCTCTTATAGAAGTTGCAGAATGATGCCAAGGAGCTAAACAGCAAAGTCAATGACCTGCGCGATTCTGCCATCAAGCTGATATCCAGAGGTGGAAACCTCCAGCAAATTGTGGAACCAGAGTTAACTAAACTAAATCAGCATTGGGAGCAAGTTGTTGACAGAATCAAGGTAAAGCATGTCTACACCATTCAGTATTTCTCTTATGAAGAAAAAATGAATTTGTCAATAGCAGCAATTTCTTATGTTTTGATGTGAATTTCAGGAAAAGTCCAATCTACTCCAGCAGACTACAGTTACATTTACAGTAACTATTAAACCAAAAGTTGCACCAGTTGTCAATGCTGAACCAGCCCCTTCCACTATGTTCATCGAGGAAGAAGTTTCAACAGTTGCTTCTGTGACACTGGTGGCAGAAGCAGCAGAACTGATTCCTGTCACTCCTGATATAAGCTTAATTAAGAAGATAAACGAGTTGCGCGAAGCCATCTCCCTCACTGCTGATAAGTTAAATGTCGGTGAATTAATCGGGAAAGATTTCGAGGAGTTCTCGAAACAGGACATTGCCTTAAAGGTAATGCAGTTCATTTCTCTTGGCTGTTAAAATGTCATTTCTTCCTCCGGTCAGTCTTAATCTTCTTATTTGAAATATGCACTGTAGGTAGTGCAAGACAACATTGAATTGCTTCAAAGTCAGGTTCTTGCGCTGACTCAAGAGGCGGACGAGATTGCCAAGCATTCTCCAATGGATATGGTGAATGAGATTACTGCGATAGTTCCGAAGCTCCAAGCTGATTTCGAAAAAGTCACTTTTGATTTGAAAAACAGGCAAATGTAAGTACACGTAACTTCAGCAAAGCTTGGCTTGTTTGAAGGAAATGCCACAGAAGGGAGTAAAAAGAGATTATTAAATAGGTTTCAGGATAAACTGCGATGTTTAGCACCGTACTGCCCTAACATTTCTTTTCTTATTCATGCAGTAAATGGACCAAAGCCCATGATACCTTGACAGAATATCAATCCGATGCAAAAAATATGAGCGATTGGTTGACGGAAAGCGAAACTAAGATTAAAACGTTAAAAGATGAAGGTTTACGCATTGAAATTGCTGAGAATATCATTAAGGTTTGTATCCGAAAATCACACCTATTGGAAAAGTTTGCTGATTTTTTAAAATTGTTTGGTTTTACATGTATTTACAATAGGGTCTCGAAGATGACATAGTCAATCGTCAGAAAACAATGGCCATGATTTTACTGAATGGCAGCCAGATTGTCTCGGAATCCTCGGCTCCTGAGGCTAAATTAACTCAGGAGCAAATGGATGGTTTGAGCCAAAGATGGAAATTTGTCCTTGATGATGTTGTTGCGGCTAGAGAACGGTATGTCAGTGTTTTGAACGCAAACTCTGGAGCAATTTATAAATGTGAAAATTAATGTCAGGTTAATGGACGTTTTCCTTTTCTGATTAGCGTAAAAGTAGCAAATGCAGAAATAAGTGAAAAGATCGAAGAAATTGTCTTCTGGTTAGACGAGACCGAGGCCATGTTAGACACACATCCAAACCCGGCAGATGCCAACTCAGTTGAAGATGCGCTTAAAAGGATTAAGGTAATGTACTGTATGACAACTACATGTACATGTAGGTGTCTGCCCATCCTAAGACGGGATGACGTTTTTGCTAGTTTTGGTTGGCGTAATTATTTTGAACAATAATTTCCCTTGCTATAATACCACCCCGAAGTAGCATAAACTGTATTGTCATGCCGACCTTACAAAAAATGTCAAGTGCACCCCGTCTGATGGACAGATACCTAGCAATTAATAATGACTGTTCTTGTCCTGGATACTTTTATACTGAACCCAACTCAAATTCGCTACTGTCATAGATATTGAAGCCCAAACACCACTCAAACTCTCTAGCCTATCTACATGTACAGTATCTTCGCTAAAATTTGGCGATTTTGACGATTAACCTAATTTTAGCATAACTATCTAATCACAGCTAGATGGGCCTAGATGTCTAGTAATTGAAATAAAAACCCAGCAGATTTCAAGGAATAACGTCAATTGATTCACCTAAATTAACAGAAAAACTCCCACAACTGAGCGCACTTACGCGTACTAATTATGAACAAGCTATATGCTAGGCATTTACACAACTTATGATCTCCCTATATGTACATGTATGTAAATAACGTGAAAAAAACTTGGAAACTTGGATTGTTCAGGGTGCCTATGGTAAATTTTCACATGTACACGTATTACCTATGGAATATTTTTACATGTACGGGTTTCCACGTAACAATGTTTGTTACACTAAAAATGTTTGTCCTGTGTAAAAATGTTTTGCACACTTTGACAATGTTTGGTGCATCCAACACTGTTTGTACATTATTAAAAGGTTTGCCCCAGCAAAGTGTCGTAATGCACATTCGAAAATATGTAAAAATAAAAAATCGTGGTGATGTGAGATCTCGAACTCTATCATGTCAACGTACAACCATGTACCGCATTCCAACCATTTGTATTCTAAGACTGAACTACGCAGGCAAACTTTCATTACACATGCAGCCTGACGAAATAACGTTGACTGTGCACACATGCTCACCGAGGGACCTGGGCTATTATATAAATGTAAATGTACATGTATATGAATGTCGCGGAAGCTGCCCCGCCTTTTCCAAGCTTATTATAAAATGTTATTTAATTTCAAGGTTCATTTTGTTATTTATTTAGGAAAAAGAGAATGAATTGTCATCGAAATTAAGTCAAATGACCACATTGCGGGTCGCTCCAGAATATGACACTATCAGCTCCAGATTTAGCAAGGTATGATCTGTGCACTATTTTTTGAATATGAGATGCTTCGAGTGTCTTTAATCTCGGCATGTACCTCTCATAGATAAACGAAGATTTGCCGACCAGAACGGAGGATTTGAAGAATATGCTCGAAAATGTTAAACACTTCGAAAAGACCCTTGATCGGATTTCATCCGTTGTCAAAGTCGCCGCAGATATGGTCGGGCCAAAAGGAATAGCAGAACTCGATAAAAAGGTAATAGATCGCGTTTTTTTTCTGCAATTTTCTGAAATCTATCAAAATTCTCCAAATCGCAACCCCCTAACACTGTTTATTTTAGGAGGTTCGCGGGATTCTCGTATCGTATCAACCCACGGTGGTTGAGATCAACTCTACTTTTGCGGATTACTGCAAATTGTGCGAAGATCACTGCGAGAAACTACCTGAAGTTCTTCAGGCTAAAGTCGAAAGACTGAATGCTGATTGGGGAAAGGCGGCGAAAGAGGCTGGATGGATTGCCCCAATGCCCGTGAAAGCTGAGAGCGAACGACTGCAAGGTAAGACAATAAGTTTTTTTTATTTTTCTTTAAAACCGACGCTGTCTTGCATGCACCGAATTGTTGTTTCCAATTTAATGTTATTTGTTTGAAGTTGTGAAACCGCCACAGTTACTATTAGCTGCTAGTTTTTTTTGTTCATATTTTTCTCGTCTCTTTACTACGTCAATTGTCAATGATGCTGACAAGTGTTTTTGCAAGGTAAAACACTCATTCAATTTCAAAATTCATCTTTGATTGTTACCAACATTTGGAAATTGAATGTTGGTTTACTGGTTTTGATGGACTACGGGTTATCACAAATGGAAGGGTTCCCCAGACCTGGAAAACTTGGAAAAGTCAGGGCAAATTGATTTACTTCGGAATAGTCAGGGACATTCAGCAATTTTATAATACATTTTACATAGATGTTCCGTAAATTGGTGGAATATTTTCGATTTTGTTTATCAATTTAAAAAATCATCTAAATTTGCTGTAAATGTCTTATGAAAATTCACTTCTGAGAAGTTACGTCCTATGGCAAATAAGCCATCGACATGTCATATTTTTGCATTGTCGGTGGTTAGGGTGGTTAGGGAAATTTGTTTTAAAATCTGGAAAATTCAGGGAAGCTCAAAATCTTCTATCTGTAAATTTCCGAAAATTTTGATATTGACTCGTGCGCGTTATTGTGGATCTAACATAGACGTGTTTTGCCCTCGACGTTGATAGAAGCAAAACGACTGAGATAAAAAAGTCTTATAAGGTCATTAAAATAAATTGTGTCAAGACGAAAGACAGTCAAAATGGAACTGTCCATGCATGTCTTTACCATCAAGAAATAGTATACTTTATTCGTCTGACAGTTGGAGCTCCACAAGTGGAAATACATTTATAACCAAATGATTATTTACCCTAAGTACAGGGTTCATATTGTCAGGGAAAGTCAGGGAAATTAAATGTGGTCAGAGACAGTCAGGGAAATTAAATGTGACCAGGGAAAGTCAGGGAAATGTGGACAATTTGCCCAAAAAGTCAGGGAAAGTCAAGTGGGAGTCAGGGAAAACAATCCAAAAAGTTATGTGAAAAACACCCTATAAATTACACCTAGTTTTTCAAAAATTTCGCCGACGGCGTTCCCTTTTAAAGAAACGAGCTAAAATCCATCGTAATAATATATTTAAATTAAGGAACAATTTCTTGGTTTGGACAAGAAAAATATAGCCGGTAACGTTTAAAATTCATCATATAAGTTCGGATTTTCCTAAAGATTTCCCCTGCATTCATCAATTCATCAATGCAGGTGAGAAGAGGAAAGCGGGAGAAATTATTGATTCGCATATATATTTTCCACTAAAAAGTTCTTTACGTAAAAATGCTGCATGCATCCATGACATCAATATTGATTTTCCACTTCATTCTCCCCTGCGCCATCCTCGTGTACATGTACACGTATGTAAATAATCCGTTATGAGCATTTCTAGTTGATTGAATAAGCCGTGTAGCTTCTGCTCACTTTGAAGGTGAATCCATTTAAGGGTCAGCGTGTACTGCCTCTGGGTGCATTGGGTCCTACCGTGGCGCATAAACAATGATTAAAATGGACGTTTATGGATTATCTTATGTTATGATGCGTTGAAAAGAAATTGCTTTCAGCGTGCAATTTTCAATTTTGAGCGTTTGATGGGCTCGGTGCAACCCTTTTTACAATTTTGCCAATTTTGGTATCTATGCTCGTGATTAGACCAGTCTGGCTTTTTCTGCATTAAATTAGACGTGTTAGCTTGAAAGTAGCGAAACTGCTCGTTAATTAAAAATGTGAGACTGGTAAAAATTTCATCCTTCTGATGTTTCTGTAAACAGAGACAATTTATTAATAACAGGGCGTCGGGCAAAACCTGGATAAATCAGGAAAGTTATAACCTGGATGTCAGGAAAACTTGCATGATGTCTGGAAATTTTTCGTGCTATAACAGGTTTGATTGGTAAGAAATCTCTTAAGTCTCAGAAAAGATGCTAAAACGAGCATATCAAGCAATCGAGAATTTAGAATTAAATAAAAAAAGAGACTACCGCATGAAACCCAAATATGAACTGCATCCATGTTAAATTTAATAATTTATCTGATGAACGGAAATGAGCATTGAACATGATAGAAGCCAGGTTTAGCATTTTTGATTTGTTCATGTTTGTTACACAATTAAATCTTAAAACAGGGTTCCTGCTTTATGGGAAATCAGGGACTGTTAGGTAAATTGAGACAAGTTTACATCAGCCAACTGATGAGTTGTTATCTTTTATAGAAAATGTAGGGTAAAATTCATTTTTTATCTTTTTTCAAAAATGTCATGTGCAATGTCAGGGAATGAACTAAAAAGTTGTCAGGGAAATCGACTTGAAGTATTTATTCATGTTTTTAACACAATTTAAATCGCCTCGGGTATATTAATTCTTAAAACAGGGTTCCCACTTCCTGGAAAGTATAGGAAAATTAGAGAATGTCAAGGAAATTCGTGAAAATGTCAGACATGTAATTAGTCGTCAACTTTTATAGAAAATGTGGGATAAAATCCACAATTTTTCTTATTTCTGTTTGAAAAAAACCTCATGTAAAATATCAGGGAATGAGTTTAAAAGTTGCCAGAGAATGTCAGGGAAATCAACTAGAGAATTTGAATGGGAACAATGAACGCAGCCTGCAAGTGAAAATGTGTTAAATTCGCAAAACAAATTTGTTTTAAGTGTCTTGAAATTTTGAAAAAATCAACCTGGGAAACTTGGAAAAGTATAAGAAATTTGATTAAAGATTCGACCAGACACCCGGTGATAAGTACTTTGACAGAAACTGCGAGAGGAAGTTGGGCTTTATTTTAATAATAAAGTGTATCGAAATAATAAAACAAATTGTAATAAGATTAGTGCGGTAGCGCTATTCCCACTATGTAACATTGCGACATTTTCAAAAACGATATTTTCCAAAACGACTGCTGCAAAAAAGCACGTACTACGGAAGCTCATTTAGACGGGGTAAACAAATAAGGAAAAGCGTGGCGCAAAGAAACCTGGCAGCAAAGAAATGAAGTGGGCGAGGAAGAAAATATTAAATTAAAATTATTAAAAATGAAATTAAAAATAATTGAGAAAAAACAATTGGGGAAAATTTTCGCCAAAAAATAAAAAAAAATTGATCGCGTTCATTTGATTGCATTTATAGCCCGAATTGGACTTCTCTAAGGAAACTTGAAAATGTCCTTATTAATTAACGGTATCAAATAACTTCAATAATGAAATCCGAAATGAAGATTGATTCTT
Source organism: Kryphioiulus occultus (assembly GCA_034687865.1). NCBI lineage: Eukaryota > Metazoa > Arthropoda > Diplopoda > Julida > Julidae > Kryphioiulus > Kryphioiulus occultus. The sequence goes on from JAQGAF010004547.1 coordinate 8,077, forward strand.
ATATGTTAATACTGAAATTACATTTGGTCCCGAATTTGTATCTTCCAACTAATAATCGCGAAGAAATTATGAATTTATTTATTTAGAAATGACGAGGAACGGCCATTATTTTTATTTTAATTTTGAATAATTTTAATTTCATATTTTCTTCCTCGCCCACTTTCTTTCGTTGCGCCACGCTTTTCCTTCTTTGTTTTCCTCGTCTATATGAGCTTCCGTAGTACGTACTTTTTTGCAGGAGTCGTTTTGGTAGATATCGTTTTCAAAAATGTCGCAATGGTGAGGGCGTTACTTCTACGGCGCTTTTGGAAAAGTTATTTTGACGTGGAACCGTTTTACGTGCTACCGTACATACGAATCCAGAATCTGTGATTGTAACTTCTGTTTATAGTGATGTTTCGTTTCATACTTTTAGACATTTAGCATTAAACACTGTAAAATTTCTCAACAAGTACCCATTGAAAATGCCATGTGTTTTTAATGGCCGAGGGTTTTTAAGGATTTTATTAAATTTACGTGAATTCATATTAATTTACTTGAATTTATGTGAGGCATTGAATGGATATACTCCCTCACACTCACACTGTACATGATTTTAAAGATGTGATTGACCTTTTTCCAAACTCAATTTTGTCCTTATTTAGCTGGGGCTGCTATTTTATTGGGATTGTTTCATTTTAGTAATAGGATCTAAGCGATGTGCTAGGAAATGGAATTCATGTCCACCAAATTGGGTTTTAAATTGAGATGAATGACCCAACAATGTTATGAAGAATGATTGCAAGTTCAGTTCAGTGAGCAGTATCAGCCAAGTTTATTTATCTCACAATTTCGTTCATGCTCGTTGTTGCCCCCTGCCAGGGAATTTCAGATAAGAGGCGATTTTGATTATGTCCTGAAGTACCACTTCACTTCCAAATATGACATTTTTAAGCGAAACTCGAAAAAAAAATTGAGATAATCAAAACACTATTACACTTTGAGATAATGATTATTACAAGTATATTAAAGCTTGTTGGACGATTATTAAATAATCAATAGACACTGACTGCAGTTTTTTAAATGATTATAGTCATGATTGCGATCATGTTGAAAAGTTTCTGTAAATATTTATATGCAGTATACGCGTGTCTTAGAATAGTTTCCCTAAATTTGTACAGGGGCATATTATTGATGCTTGTATTATAGACAAATGTTTCCACCCATTTGAATTGCTCGGTGGATATAAGGCTGTGTTTACCACTTGAAATAACAGACAGGGAGCCCCAAGTTTGTGTCTCAGAAAAGATTGATGCAAGTGCAAGCGCGTACTTATTCCTTTTATCATCTGGTGAATAAGCGGCTTTTACTCATCCCTCATCGTGAATAATTTTTTCGTAAAAATACTTAAGCCGTAAAATGAAGCGTTGTTATGTGACGAAGGCTTTTGCGAATACGCTATACTGTATATGGGAAGTTGTAACAAAAGGATTTTTCAACGACGTGGGGCTCATGGGCTTTCAACATGTCGTGAAGCACAATCATTTAAACCAAACGAAATTCAACCAGCTGTTAGGGCTGATATGTCCGAGATAGACCCTGTTTATTTTTACTTCGCATTGCCTTGCATCTGATGTCACGTGTACAGTTTAGTGTAAGAAATGGCTGAGAAAGATCTACTGGTTTCAAGAAACGAATACATCATGAAAACCCACCTTAGGCAAATTATTGGTTTTAATTGCAGATTTTTTTTGGCAAAAAAAGTGAATTGTTCAGAATATATCCGCCACCTTTTCGTTTATAAAGAACATACATGTACCTGATGGATTTTTGAAGCTTGGTTTTGCTCTATATCGCAAAACATTGCGATATAACAAATTAGTTTTAAACTATGTTTTACAACTTGTTATCATGAATAACACCATTGGAACAGTGCACGTGCTCGCGTTCCTGTTTTCAAAAAGAAGAAGAAAAGTTTTGTAAAATGGGGATTCTATAGAATAGGAATTCTAGAATGCTGGATTCCATTTTTGCAAATATATTCCATTCAGCAATTATATGTTTTTCAAGATACTTGTGTGTTAATTTGCTGTCGTTTTGTGCGCAAATAAGCGGTTTGGCAAGTTCGTTTTGCTCCAAGTAACTGAGGAAGGAGTGCTTTGACTGCACAGCTAACAGAAGTTGTGGTTGTCGTCAGACACAAGCACCGAAATTCCCTCATGTAAGCATATATCAACAATGGCGGCGGTATTTCCTATTCTGGGATTCTGGGACATATTATTTCGCTATATATCATAAATTAAAGCGATGATCCTTGAAGATGCTATCAAAGGGTTATGAAAGCCGCGCCTCGGGGATTCGCCGAATTTTATTAACCCCTTTGTTTAGTCCGTATCTCCGAAAATGATTTCATCTATCTTTTCTTTAATCAGTTTGCATGCATTCTCGGAAGAAAAAACCAGCCGCCAGGCATTTGGTGCAAGGTGTTATTGCTCATTATATTTGTTCTCTTCTGCTGTTTTTATCCTCCAGGGCCAACGTGTACGAGCATTCCTCTGCTCGAACATGGGGAAAAAAGCGCGATACGATTACGATTCTCGCTGCAATCCTTTACGAATGTTTTATCCGCAGATTTTCGTTTCATTGCTAGCTGTTTATTTTATACTGGTCGGTTTTTTTCTTTATTCTGCTAGCTGGCTATCAAAGAGTATACGAGGAATGCTTCAAATAATGTCATATCGCTAAGGAACGACACTTTGGAGAATGTTACGCTCGTAATAACGGCGCTGGCTGCCGAATGAAACCATTATGGAGTAAAATCCCGTGTTACGAGTGCTACGAAACTCGAGATAAGTTATTGTTCTCCAATGAGGTTAGATACAGTACACGAAAGTCCTCTGGCGACGATGTCAACCTTAACAAGTTGATGACCCCATGTACGCAGTGTTTAAATTTGGTAATATCACTGTCATTGGATGAAAATGTGACAGTATTGGATGTTGGTATGTTGTGGTGTTGAAATTATAGCACAGCTTTGCCATTTTACTTCCACAGCTTCGTGAGTTGATTATTGTCGATTTTTCCACTGGACTTCGTTATATCCGTTTTTCCCTCAGTATTTCTTCATTGGCAATGAGTCCTGGTCTATCTTAGTTCTTTAGCAATGTTTCTTTATAGCAACTAAGCCAAGATCACCGATCTGATATGGTTATATCAGATATTTGATTGTATTTGATGAATGTTCATTGGTTATTTGGCTTCGTTATTCCCCGATTTTCCTCTGGAATTCGTTAAATCCGATTTTTCTTCAGTACTTCTTCATCGTCAGCGATTCCTGGAGTATCCTGATCCTTGTCAGTGTTACTCTATGACAAGTTTTCCATCTGATATGGTTTTATCCCATATTTGATTGCATGTTCATAAAGGTAATCAAAGACGTCCTCACGATTACTTGTCTTCGTTATACAATGGGTTTTCCACTAGAATTAACTGCGTTTGGATAAATGAACACATTTTATTTCCATCGAAGCAAGAAAAGTTGAATTATTTTACAATTTTCCCTTTTTTTCCCAACCTCTTGGACAGTCCTCACATGCAGAGGTACAGGTTATTGGCTCGTACGATCTTCAATTTATGTAAAATGGAAACATTGATTTCGATTGAAGACGAAGAAAAGATGAACTCTAAAGAACCTCATTTACTTTCTGCGTCCCACGTGATTAACTTGTTTGCTATGCAAACGTTTGGTCGACTAGCCTTACTTTTTCTGCTTGCTTTCTTCGGCATTTGCGGATTAAACTTCCCTCCAGCATCTGGTTCAATTCAAAATGTTGCGCCCTTTGGGGATGTAATTGAATGGAAAATAAGAGACGATTTCTTCTTGCTCGTCGTAAGGTGGCTGAATGGAAGTCTCAGTTTGTAGGCTACTGTACTGTTATATTGTACAAGTATGTACACTCCTGGATAACATACTGTCTGCGCGTTTCTTTTCCTTCTTAAATTTCATTGATCATTCATAATTGTGTCTCATTAACAAAGTTCAGCAACGACCAAGAGGTCCACACATGGTCGAATGGTCAAGTTCCAAAATAGTTTTGGTGTTTTTAGCATTTTTTCCCCTGTTGTTGTAGTTTTAATAAGTATTTGCATGTTTGCTGCCAATATGTAAACATTAATGACCCCAGGGCTGGGAGAGTGGATACAAAAGGGGAATTTGGATATACATTTTTGTATGTTGGAAACAAATGGATACAAAATATCTATTTTGGGACGCAGTGGATACGGTGCATACACATGTGTCACACTGCGTGGTGTCAGGTTCAGTAATCAAGTTTCAAATGATATTGATAATGTTCAAAAAATGTAATGAGTCAATTTCAAAAAAAGATTAAGCAGTTAGGAACGTGATTTTTTCTCAGTCATTACATACATGTAGTTAGGTGGTTCGTAAAGAGTGGATACGTTTGGATACCAAAGTGAATATTAAGGTTACATTTCGGATACAAAATCAGTCTTTGGTGGAAAAATTTTGCATACAGATCAGTTTATTAGTGGATACGTGTTTGGGTACAAATCAGTCTTTTGGTGGATACATGTTTGGATACAATTTTACCTGAAAAACCTGGACAACTCAGGGATTTTTGTTTTCAGAATTTAGTAGTCACCATGTTTTAAGTTTTGATTCGGTATCGTTTATTTTAAGACGGATTTTCCTTTACCCTGAATGTTGTTTGTCTTCCTTCAAAGACTTCTTGGAAGATTCTGTTTTTAGAAATAATTTCAGTCTGCAAATTTTGTCTATTTTATTCTTATCGATCGTTTATAGTTTTCCCAAGCAGGTCCTGACGACTTACCTTTCAAAATTGTAAGTGCAAAAGCCCTTTGAGAATCCAACGTAACGTTTCGTACTTAAAGCAGTCTTATACATGTACATCCATACGACTACGTGTTTACTCAATAAATTGCATTTCGTCCCATGTGGTTTTGGGATAGGGCACCGCCTTCCACAGCCATTTCTAAAGGTTCGCATTTAATACCAAATGCAAATCGTTTAAATTTCAAAACACGCCAAATTGAAAACGCTTTTGGTACGCATTTCTGTATGGGAAATTTACAATGCGTTGCAGCTTTGTGCTTTAATCAGTGACTATAGAAAGTCTAGACTTGACAGAAAGTAAACGTAGTTGATAAGAAGAGCTTATGAGGAAATTAACGAATAAATATGAGTCGAAAATTCCTCACAGTGTGCTGCATGGAGATTGAGTAAACAATTTACAATTTAAATACCACTTATCTTCAATTCACGAATTCCTCTTATGCGCAATATGAAGTGTAATTTGACATTTCTAAAGAAAATATTCAACTTAGATCTTTGAAGCAATTCGTGTTATTAATTGGTTTTATCCAGGTTTGTTCCCACTTCAAAAAGATGCATTTCTAGCTAATCGTAATTTGATGAGGCTTGTCGTATGAGCCTTTTAATGCTGACTTAAAAATTCAGTCATCTCTGTTGTTTATCTCCAACGCTGGTTTACGTGAAACGAAAACAACATCCTGATTACATTATCATCCAGTAATAGCAGTGGAAAATCAAATCAAATTAGTGTCACACCTGTGAGTAGCTGGCGGGCTCGTATACGTGCAATAATAATGGAGGAGCAATATAGGCCTACATGTACATGTACATCAAGAGTATGATGTAGAGCTGAAATCAAGCTATTAGACAGTTAGAGGAATTTCGTACGAATTGTTACCTTTTGGCGTCATTTCTTGTGCCAAAAATGTGTTTTCGGCGAAATGTTAAGAAAACTACATATTTCGTTCGAAATCTATGTCATATGATTTCGTGCGAAATATGTACTTACACGAAATCATCGAAAAAAATAAGGTGCGCATGCGTAAAAAACCTTGTGAGCACGGCAATGGGGACTTTCGTAAAATAAATCACTATTGACGGTTACTCTTTGCCAATAGGGACTAATAGGGATATAGCAGAACTATATGTATGGTCATACATCTTTATTACTGATTTGGGGTATTTTCGTACGAAATTTCCC
>JAQGAF010004548.1:0-14110 GCA_034687865.1 Kryphioiulus occultus
TTCTACAAGCCCCCCCCCCTCCCCCATTTCCCCCATGGCAAAAGGTGAAGCAACGGAATTGTGGATAATTGCTGTCATAAAATGAAGAGGAAACTGAGGGGTGCCGTGGAAACAACACGTAAAGAGGGGGGGCTTATGAGGTCTTCTGGTAACCAAGTTTGCTCCACACGCGACGAACGCGACATCTGGTGGAGAAATCGCAAAACTCACCACCTTCCACCCCTCCCCTTTCACCCTCTGGCGGCCATCTTGGAAACGGAAGATCAACTTATTGATCGGTTCGATACGAGAATTACATGTCACTGACCGGAAGCTCAGGTCCCCATTTTCCAGGCTCACTTCCGGAAGTTATCAATAAATACATCGCAGCTGGATGGATGGGTTACCATGACGACGACTATTGATATGCATAGCTGGTGTATTGGATTAGATCGAAATTTAAAATTACTAGGATTGCTTTCTCGTTGTTTTGAAAACTGGTGCGCAAACTGAGAAAACAAAAGTTATTCTCAGTATTTCCATCTTATGACTTGGTCAGCAATACATGTATAGTACATGTACATCCCATCAATTCTGGGTCACAGGTCATCCAACATAACAGTCATTGTGATAACGAGTCCAGAATGTTATTTTACGAAAGTTCGACTTAAGTTAACACATGTAGCAGGTTGCTCCAACGTTAGTCTTAATCAATTATTAAAACCAGTTGACAATAGGGGGTGTCAATCCTAAAAAATAATTGTTAATTGAAATTGACTAATTGATGTGCACATCCGCAAATGACTACCAAAACCGGTTTTTCAGGTTTTGGTAGCCATTGCTAACGCGCACATCAATTAGTCAAATTCAATTAACAATTATTTTTTTACAATTGACACCCCCTAATATATAGGATTGCTCTTTTATGTTTTTTTTTGCAAATTGGTAGACAAATTGAGAAAACAAAAGTTATTTTCAGTATTTCCAATGTATGACTTGGTCAGCATTAATCGAGACCAACTATACCATAGCAGCTAAACCATATCAGTACATCTCACCACTTCTACATGTAGGCCAGAGATCATCCAGCACAACAGCCATTGCGACAATGAGTTTAGTTTTGTATATGTATATGGTCAGTATAGTGCCAAAGTTCGAGATTAGTTATTAGCAGGCTGCTCAAATGTCAAATTAGTCTTAATCGACCATTAAAACCAGAATGAAATAGTTGTCAACATATGGACGTGACATTAGTTGAAGATAGCTTAAATACTTACCATAAAGTTGGGTCCCACGACGTTGAGACACAAACATGGACGCCGCTAGATGTCGCACTGGTTTTAATTGGACAAACACAGAGGTCGAACTGGTTGAAATGGGCTGGTTTTAGTGGAATCCATGTTTTGGACAAGGGGTACGCCAGCTCCATCTATCACGAGAAAAGTAAAGAAATGGAGATGAATTTCAAATAAATGCACATCTTGAAATTGTGTTTTTCAGAGTGTTAGCAATTTCCTGGTTGTCCGCTCCAAAACATTGGGTTTAACGGTTTTCTAGCGGTCCAAACCTGACAATCAATAACGGCATGCAGGGTCAGCAACCTTTTTTTTTTGTCTAATGGCCTGTAAGTCCCTCTGCTCCCCTTTGGCCAAAATGGACAAAGGAATTTGTGTACTGTTGTAAATCTGCCTGGACCTTATAACGCGCCATTTCACTTGCAACCAGAAACTTTTATGGGAAAGCTAGACGCAGCTTTTGTAAATGTTTGCACCCATTTTGGTCAACAGAATGTTTTAACACAAGTCAAAAAAAAGTAAAAAAAGAGAAAAAAAATTAGAATTGAGAAAGTTTATTTTTGGTAAAATTGATATGATAGTAGATTACTGCATACGTATTAAATAGCCTCAGCATTCTTAGTTTAATCCACTTGTTAATGTACATCACATGTTAGCGATATGCGGTATACTAGTACAGGGTGTCCCGCGTGGAACACCCTGTATAATGCGATGTACATGTAAATACGATATAGTTAACACTATTATGCCCGATAATCAGGATCTCAACATGTACATGTATGCTAGGAAAATGTAAAACAAGCTTATACCATATCGTAACTAGGTTAATCATACTATAGCTAGTAAATAATGCATTTTAAATGTTACAAACACCGTGAAACAAGTGATCATCACACATGGAATATTCGATCGTATATATCCGATCACGTGACGATCGTAAATTAATACGAGTAAATTTATGGCGCTACAAAATGAGCACGTTGAGCCGAGTTACAAATTTGGACAAAATGTTCCTGCTGTACACGTAGTTTGGTTTAAAAATACTCGTTTCCAGCACTATTTTTAAGTCATGGAGGCCGGCCAGATATTACAGAAATTCTTTATTTCCCCTCAAGAGGTTAGAGGTTACCGTTACGGGTAACTTCTAAAAAATACGCAGACAGTGGCTCGACTCATTGTCTACATGTGGCACATTTATACATGGTGGCAAATATTTTGCGCCTATAATAACCTGCAAAAGACAGTTCCTGGCTGAGTTCCACGACTTTATATATACTATCCAGCCAAATGTTAGAATGTGTCAAATTCAACTCTACCGCGTGTACACTGCATTTTTGTACCTGAATGTGTATTTCATTGCTCCTGCATGTTCAAAAGCCGTTATTTTGATTCAAATTTGCTTAATTTTTTTCTTCAAATTTGCTTCATTTTAGCTTTAAATTTTCTTCATTTTTGCTGCAAATTCGATCAGTTCAGCAAATGTCAGTATCTCAAATTCCAGAAAAATTCAACTGGCTCCATGACAAAGTTAAAAGGCGATTTGAAACCGATGAGTGCATATAATACGGTTGTTGAATTTGCGCAGGTAGATGTAAAATGTATTTTCAAGAGTTTCCGGTTGAAATACAACATGGGTGGTCGACTATATCCGCCATCTTGCCAATTTTCAACGCTCAAACTGACCAAAACTATAGCATTAATTTCAATCTTTTCAGCAGGAGCATTTGGCTACCAGCACATAGTACTGGTTGTCACAATAACACGAACACTGACAAAATTCAACACGTCCCCATGGATCGTTATTGCGTAAGAAAAGAAATGAGATTTTTCTGGTATAAAAAGGCAGGCCATTTCCTATTTCTCGACGTAGCCATCCAATAGGAGTAATGCCTCTGGGGAGCAACTGAGAATAAAAATCCACGAAAAAAGGTCTAGACCATAGATACAAAAACAGTGCTGGCAATGCGTTTAGCTGCCTAAAAACATCACTCAACTCAATGTAATTTCCTTTTGTGTTTAATTTAGCATGAACGTCATCGCTGAAGGGTTAGAGCCATAATCTACAATATAAAAAATCCCATCTCACGAGCATGCTTGGATGGTCTTTTATTTCCGTAGGACGCCTGCCTGTACAATTCACTCGAAATAAGGACAGTAAATAATAATTAGGTATAAATTCCAAAGTTCCCAAATTTCCATCTACTCCTATACATGTATGCAAATGCGCGCATGCAGCTGTACGAATTTACACGTTTCACTTAATCGTGGATTTTTGCGTGTAATTTAAAAATGCAAAATGTGCATGGAGCATATTTACAAGCATGGACGTGTATAAAAAACGAAAATAAAATGATTTTCCTTCGCACCCCTAAACAGTATTTCAGCTTTATCGTGAACAACGACAAAGAGTAACAAGAGCATAAAAGATGAAATTTTCGCTCGCTCGTTTTACCAGAAAAATGGGATGCTGTGCAAGTTGTGTGAGAAACCAGCCTTTTATGAAACAACACAAAAACAAAGCAAAAACTTTCATTCACAGAACTGAGTCAGTATGCTCAACCAAGTGTAGCCTTTTAGTGCACCGTGTAGTCCAACATCCAAGGTTGATTCCAACTTGTTTCCTTGCCGTGTTTACATGAATCAAAATTGGACAATCTCATTATGAAATTCAAATACAGTACCCACTGATGACGATCTTTTGTTGCACCCTGTAGTTAATAATCCAAGGCTAATGAAACCTTGTCCACATGAATCATAATTGGGGAATCTCATCAACGCTAACAAAAATGATTTCGATACACCTTGCAGTTAAACATCCAAGGTTGATTTAGAACCTTGTGTACAAAAATCAAAATTGGGAAATCTCATTGTTCTTAGTAACCAATGATGACGATATTTTGGTGCACCCTGTAGTTAACGATCCAAGGTTAATGAAATCATGTCCATATGAATCATAATTGGAAAATCTCATCAACCCCAACAAAAAATTACACAATTCGAAACTGATGTTACTTATCGTCATCTTGGGATGAAACAACATTGAATAAAATCCATGATAAAATCCTTCAAAGTGATTTATTCGATTTTTGGAAAATTTCACAACCTGGTGCAAATCATCTCCCAAATTCTCCGCACTATAATTGGAAACTGTCTCGTTATCTGTGATATATAATTGAATAAAAACGGCTGACCTCATCTTATAAGATCGAAAATTTTGATGAAAAAATTGAAAAATTGGTCATCACACCACATCTATAGAATATTCAAACTGATGATAAATCACTTTTATCATCGGATTTATCAAGATAGCTAACAGTATTGGAATAAAATATTTCGTTTCAAAATCTTGACAACTATTCGAAAGAAGAGAAAAAGTTGTAGAAAATGTCATTAAACGTCATCTTGGTTTTGAAAATAAGAATCAGAATGAAACCTTCAAAAACCCTTAAAATGTCATTCTTCGAACATCATTTTTGAAATGTGATAACGAAAGACAAATCGTCATCTATGCATTGACAAAATTGCAAGAGACATTATGGAAAATGTCTCATTACATTCAACATCTAGAGGGAGAATCATACCAAAAATTGGGAGCCATATTGGAATTAAATTTATGGAAATTTCAAGGTTCCACCTAGTGACTTATGGGGACAAAATTAATTGAAACAAGGAAAGCCAAACGCAGTTCAGCAAATGAATTAGTGCCCAAATGACTATGTGATCCCATAGTCACTTCACCCCCCAAATAAAAATGGCGCAGGTGCAATATTTTCAGTCAACGTCAATTTCGCACCCTTCCATTCAAATCCTCTCGTTATTTCCGCAGCTTTTGTGTTTTATTAAAGAGAAAATGAAGAAGGGGGAGATGGGGAAATGAAAGCTTAACGTCCGTCCTACGAACGCTTTACCCACCCCAGCATTCAGTGGCAAAGTGCTCCTCCGCAGTCAGAAAATAGTCCCTCGCTGTACCCGCCCCTTCTCGCTTTAGGGGTTTACCCACAACAACAATGGAGGTTCAAGAAAATAGTCCCAACTAGCCATAAAAGCAGGGTTAACGTTAATCCCCCTTTATGACCAATGACCAAATGAGCATTTTCAACAACGGTCAATTTGTATAATCGAACAAAGTTTTAAAATTTGTCACGTGTATAACGATTTTGTCTTATTTTCAGAATTAATAGCTGGGTCCGGAGACACGTAGTGCCTTGTTACGCTTTTGAAAATTCATGTACATGTACATGTATTATAATTATTGTCAACGTAAAATTTTTGTCAACATGTTAAAATGAAACTGCAGGTCTGGTCTACCATAGATTGACTGGTACTTTTATGAACAAGCAATGGAATTTCTGGAAGAATAAATCTGTTTCATTGCACGTTCATAACATGTTAAAAATTCATGTCGAAACGTTAACATTCTTGTCAACAATCCCAAAACTTGTTAATATACATGTCAACATCTGAAAGTTCTTGTGAGCATCTTAAAATTCTGGTCAACTTGATAACGACCTTGTTCACATGTTTGTCAACATATTAACCACCTTGTCAACATGTTAAAATTCCTGCGAACATGTTAAAATTACACTGTAGGCTGTGCCTCATTGTTAAAAGCTTTGAAAATGTTAAAGTGATAATACAGACTGCCCTATTTCTCGTCCATAACATACTAGTATATACTAAAATTCTTGTCAACATGTTAAAATGAGACTGCATGCAGCAGGCCTGCCACTTTATGAACAAGTGATGAAACAATCGACTTCTGTGTCCCATTGCCTGTTCATAACTTGCTATAATATCCTCGTCAAAATGTTTATAGTCTTCGTCATTTCTTGTTAGCGTAACAGACTTTCACAATCTGATGATTGTCTCTTTCATTTTTGTTTGAATCCCAACCGACACAGATACACAGTATACATGTAGAACAGTACACATGTGCATTAAAAAGTCATGTTTTGAACATATTTTCATTCAGAACTTACATTGCATTTCATAAATACCGACACCCTGACTGCTTGGAGACCTTTTTTGGGTGCATACATGTATGCTGTCAAAGCAGTGTCAAAGCAGAGCACCGAAAAAACCGTACATGTACATGTATGTACATACAGTATATGTGGGATGAGCTTGGAAAGCGATAGATATGAGTTTACGATCACCTATAAACTCCTCCTTTAATCGACTAGTCCTTCTGTTCGGTCGTGCGGAAGGTCGCCATCTTTAATGCCGGAGAATGGCCGTAAATTCGCCCTAAAGTAACAGTTTTATTCTTAGAGCAACGTGTCTTGTTTACACTCCGTTACATGGCCCGATAAGCACCACGTACTTAAAAGTAATAAGAAAAAGTCTGGTGACCTTAAAAGTGTGCGAATGGACCGGGTGCTGTCTATTATGCCCAACGTGTAAACAAACGATTTCACTCGCCATCAACAAAGGACCCACACATGGCAATGACGTCATTTGCAGCGATGGAATGTCCGTCCCATCTTTTATGTCGTCGTTTAAAAGTGATGGTAATCATTTGGGGAAGAGCGAACGACTTCACACTGGGTGAAAACGAGGCGATAAAAACTTAATTGACACGCTGAGCAGTTTAAAAAGCATAATTTTTCCTGCTTATTATTATAACTGGCTGTTTTCGTTGAGGAGGAGCAGGACCCTGACGGCCTCCGTACTGTGCACTCGCAGCTGCTTTGGTTAGCTGAATTATTAGCGAGAATTAAAAAGTCATTATCGCGATTAATCTACATGTACGCTGAGGCTGGGGCACTAGGCCAAGGTCGTGCACGATTTGGGCCGCAAAATGGCCGACTGCAAATCTTTTCACTCATCAAAGTTATTATTGAAACTGTCTGTAAAGTCACGTTCTCACGAGTCAACTTTTGTCAATCAAGCATAAATGATCGGCAATAGTTGATCGAGAATTGTTCAATTTCTGTTCAGACGTTTCAGACGTTGCTGTATTTTTTTTCCCGAAATTCGCATTAGGTGTGTCCAAAATTTGAGTTGAAATTCCGTCATACTGACGTTGTGTGAAGTCATCCCTAAACCTGCCATGCAAAACAATTACTTTGTCATTTTCTATTTGAAAATTTTCTAATAATGGCTGAATTTTTTTTCCCATCAAGATTAAGTAGTTTACCAGCGATCGTTCTCTTTTTTTTGTTAAATAAAAGTCCTCCATTGATTTACATATGGCAAAAATTCAAAAAATGGTGAAAAAATAAAATTTAGCCATTATTAGAACATTTTTAAGGAGAAAATGTCGAAGTAATTTTTTTGCATGGCAGGTATAGGGATGCCGTCACACAACGTCAGGATGACGGAATTTCAACTCGAATTTTGGACAGCCTTAAGTTATTATTGAAACTGTTTGTAATGCAACAAGGTTAGCTACTATACATACATGTACATGTATACATACTGTTTAAAACTCAAGACACGACATACGAAAATCTAGGTTTATAAACCAGAAAATGGCGGAAACCGCGATGACGTGTTGTTGTGTGTTTCCCACTAGGCAATGAAATACTCGGTAATATGTATCGTATTCCAGGAACACGGTAACGTGTGTTGTAGTGCTGCCATTGCGTTTATTGCATTCCGATTCAGCTGTTATACGGATTCTTACTAATGGTCTTACTTTCTGCATTCCAAAAAATTGCAAAATCCAGGACATTCACCGAATCTTAATTACTGACAGTACTGAGTTGAATTGAATTGATTAAGTCCAATATATGTATGAAATGCAATTCAAATTGGATTTCTAGATTTATTTCCTAATAGATTAAGGCTATATATCTTGGTGTTCATTGGTATATGTTGTACACCCAAATAATTTTTGCATTAATATTTCAGAGATGAATCGACATTTTAAAATCGGATATTATACTGTACCAGGCAATTTTGACAAATAACTAAATAGTAGTAAATTAAGTTAAAACGACATTTTCAGTGCTTCGAGAGGTCAGGGATTCCATACAAATTCTCAAGTCGATTTCCCTGACAATTCCTGACAACTTTTCAGTCATTTCCTCGACATTTTACACGATATTTTTTTTTTAAAAAGCAAGGAAATTGATAGATTTGATCCCAAATCTTTATAAAAAATGATGACTAATTGCTGGGTTTATGCATACTATCTCGATTTCCCTGACATTTTCACGAATTCCTTGACACGAGGTTCACTGACATTTCCTGATTTTTCCTGACTTTCGAGAAAGTGGGAACCCTGGAGGTACAATAACTTGAAATTTTATCTAACCTTCCATTATAGTCTTTGTCGAGATTCCATTAAGCACATTTAAATGTTCCCCAGGTGTGGCAGCTAACGGAACCTCCAAAGGTTTTATTTGGTATACTTTTATAGAGCATATATTGCACACAAGAAATAGGATTTAAGCTTTGAGTTATCAATGCAAAATTGATTTGGCGAAACTGAATCCAAATTAAGTACGTAAAGTAGACCTTTATTTGGAAACAAAATCACGTTTCTGTGTCTTTAAGAAAAGCCACAAACTAGGTTATCTACAGCGTATAAAAACTAATGTTTGCATCAATGATTGAGTTGAAGTTAAGTCCAGTTTATCAACTGCGAGAGCTATGTATAGCCAAGTCAAACGTGTCCAATTTACGGTCCAAAAATAGCATTGGGGAAGTTATAATTTTAATGGTCAACCAAGCTGGTGCACCTGAGACAAGAGCAAAAAAAAATGCAGAAAAAAATCAGTCGTTTTGATATTTTGGGGAGGTTCCTTCTCACGCACTGCGGGGGGACAATGGGAGTTAGGCCTAAGTGCAACAGTGTAGAAGACAGGACCAGAAGAAGCCAAGAAATTCCCTAGGTTATGTATCGCCGAAAAAAGGTGTGCGTTTCTTAAGGTCTCATTTCAGGGCTGGTGCACACACATACATCAGACGAGAAAAAAAAAAGTCCGGGAATATTTATTACCTCGAAATATAGCATAAGTAAAATTAGAAAATGGAAAAAGCTGCCCACGACTTCGGACATTTCTCATTGTTCATTGTACCCCTGCAAGGGGGTTGAGGAAGGGGGAAAAAAAATCCCCAACATACATCACTTGTCACTCTTACGAGCCTATGAATTACGAGGCAGAAATAAAAGAAATATGACTTAAGAAAGCCAGCTAGTCGCTGATAGGACAGCGAGAAACTAAGAAACGAAGGAAAATCCAAAGGGGGTCAGGACGGATTTTGGGGGCCCTGACAGGGGTACAATGACGTAGACGTGCCTTTTTCGAGGGGCAAAGTGAGTTACGGCTGGACTTCGGTCATCCGAACATGGGGCATTCCCGTAGAGTTCAATTCAATTCAATACACCCATACCTCGCTTTACGGCCTAGATATGTTCTTGGAAAGTGGGCCGTAAAGCGAAATGATGTATAACGAATCATGTTTTAGCAAACATACCCATTTTAATTCAATTGTAACATTGTGCTTACATTACATATTTTAAAAATACATGTACATACATGGTTCATAGCAAAATTTCCAACTCAATCTCCCTGACTTTCCCTGACAAAATCTGATTAATTTCCCTGAGTTATCAAAAAAAAATGTCACATGTAATTCAAATTAACTTTATCTGCAACACTACAATTAACTATACTAGTATATAATTTTTGCATTTTTCAGTCAGGCTGACTAGCCAAATCTTCAATTGAATTTCCCTGACTTTTCTAGGTTTTCCAGACACTTTTTGTAAAATTTCCAAAGAATTTCAAGAAATTTATTTTACAGATTTGATCCAAGCAAATACACGTATACTATAAGGTGTAATTTTTAGAAATTATAGTTGTGATCGCGAAATGATGGAATCGGCCCACAATTTTGTAAGAAGAAATATTAATAATTAAGAGACTGTCGTATGCGAAATTTTTGAAAAAATCACGAGAAATATTGGATTTTTAGTGTATTAATATTAACAACGATGCGAACACTCAACAAATCTCAAACACTGCATTTTTGAGGACTTCTTTGAAATATTAAAAAAAATTCTTCATAATGACGGAAACGCCGTAGGTGGAATTTTCAGAAAAAATAGAACACAAAAGTTTTTAATGCTTTTCATGAGGTACTTATACCAATCAAAATAGTTGTGCCACAACAAATTTCCACACATAATGAATTTCCCTGACTTCCACCTGTCTTTCCCTGACTTAATGGTCAAAATGTCAACATTCCCATGACTTTCCCTGACTTTTCCAGTACTGTATAGAATTTACACGTAACGAACAAGTTACAAACTCGAAGAGTGGATCTAATCAGAGTCTGAAGATTTGCGTGACATACAACTATAGGTTGTCCAACCCAATTGGTCGAAAAAGTTATTAAGAGGGTGGGAAACCAGGGAGAAGCAAAGGTTTTAATTTGCATCATTTAGTTTCTAAAATAATCTGATTATCTCCTGCATAAATCATTTGTCAAGACATCGAAATCTGCGAAAAAAATCAGCTCCATCGAACATGGGAATTTTCTTTTGGCACAGCTCATTTAAATTACTGAAGATAACTTTTGCTAATTTAATCAGACCGTTCTATATCACATCTAATCTTACTTGAACGCCTTGGCCTCTTCCACTTAAGTCTGCAATTTGTTTTCTAACTTTGTAATGCACGTGGGGAAAATAAGATGCGTGGGAAAAATGAGATTTTGGGAAATCTCAGCTAAAATTTGCCAATATAATGTCCCCATGTGTTAGTTTACTGTGGAGGAAATTTAATTTTTTTAAAACAATGTTCAAAACAAATACCAATGCGATATATAAGTTTTTCGTTCATTAGTAAAAAAGTTAAAAATATTATAACTGGCTCAGAATACCATAAGGTTGGTATGGTTTAGTAATTGAGTTGGTAAATTCACGAAACACGACAACGTGTTCGGATAATAAAATATTGACAGAAGACTCATTAGAAGAATTTTCTAACATTGATTCACACTAGTAAAAATACAAATGTCAATGTTCTGTTTCAAATGTCGATGTTAGCTTTTTAAACCCGAATTTGTACAACACATTGAGCGTGTTTAATTCTTCTCTGCAATTACCATTAAAATATTAAATTTCAGTCTAGGATTAATACAATAAACGGTTGACCACCTACTTGACGTCATTATTTTCAATTACAGCATAAAAATCGTGCTATTAAAACAATGGTCTGACACTACCGTGTTTTTAAGTTGTTAGGATAGTTAAAAGTAGTTAAATTTCCGGAAGAGAATAATTATCATATAACTAATATTAATAGTTTAAATAAATGTAAGAATATTCCCATGTACCGACAGAGCCAAGATAAAACCAACAAATAGTTCTCACAATAAATAAAAAATCGATTGTTTTGTTAATTGCATAAAGGAGCATGGTGCAACGAGCTGCAATATCTAACAAAATGATTTCCGTATAAATTTATAAATTGCAGTATGAATTGATATAGGCCTATTGCACCTAATCGCATGGAGACTCATACTGTAATTTAAGTGTATTAAAACAACTTTGATCCAATGACCTAAGAAAGCATTCAACAATAGCGTGCTTTTGCTCAGAATAAATGGATATTAAATCTCAACATTAACATGCTACTGTAAAGATTTGGTAATGTTTCATAATAATGTGTATGTAACATTTGGGAGGACACCCTGTACACACGTGCACTGCAAATTGGATTATGTTGGGGCAAAAAACTGAACAATACGAAAACAACTTCAATGCGCATGCGTTCGACTTGACAAAAATCCAATCAAATTTTCAAGTCTTTCTTTTCACTAAAGTCCTACAGACACACACTTGGTATGTTGGGGATCCATGTTCCTGCCATTTTCCCTCATCATAAAAACTCAAATATTTCTCCATCTTTCGTGCATGTACATGTATAAACGTAATCCTTATTTAAAAACGAAATTTTTGGCATGCAGGCAAACGATGCTTTAATGTTGACAACAGCTCAGTCGTATACAGGTGTTGCCAAACCTGAAATCGATTTCAAAATTGTCACATTCATACAATATTGACAGGGCTGCAGCTTCGGTAAGGAATTCATGTCATATGGCAACCAAGTTATAAACTCTGTATTACAGCGTGTTTCACAAAGGTCGTTTACAAGTTTACAATTTAATAACATAACGTTTAATTGACAGAGGAACATACATGTATACTGTGGTTCTTGTCACACACAAACTTAAGTTTTCAAACATTGTTGTTCATTCCATTTCGACATGTGATATCCTATACGTCGAATTGGACATGTAACACGTGTCTAAGTGGACTGAACATAAAAACTGAGTTTGTGTATCACATGAACCACAGTATGTTCGTGTGTGCCAATCAAACGTCCTGTTATCAAAGTACAAGTTGTAAACATTTGTGCACACCCTGTATATCAATACCCTCAATGACAAGGGTCCTTGTGAAACCCGTCATATTACCCACAATTTATGGTAATTCACGATTTGTAAGGATGCCCCACCCCCAAAAAAAAATAGGTGAAAACGCAAACTTTAAACCAATAGGATGGGTTACCCTTCCATTTCTGGACATTGAGCATAACTTAATTGTTAATAGTATCTGTGAGCTGGTTGGCCAGCATAGAAAGTTCCTGCGCACATTATTTGAATTTCATGTCATGTGTGTCCATAGAGGTCGCCACTTATCCTACGGTTTATAACAACCTTTGTGCCCACCCTGTATATCAATCCCCTCAATGACAAGGACCCCTATTAGACCCGTCTTATTACACACAATTTATGGTAATTCACAATCTGTTAGGACGCCCAAAAAAATTGAAAATGCATAATTTAAGCCAATAGGATGGGTCACACTTCCAACCACGGACATTGAGAATAACCTGTCTATGACATCTGCATGCTGGTTGGCCCTTATAGCAAGTTTCTGTGAACATTATATGAATTTCATTTCAGGGGTGTCCATAGAGGCCGCCACTTATCTTCGGTGTCTGCCCCACAGAGCGCCAAGTAGCACCTATTGGCCAAAACTGGCAACAATGGAATGAATGGACATACAATAGTTTGAAAACGGACAATGGAAACGTCATGATGATGATTTACACCTAGGGGTTCGTGTCAAAATGTGCTGGACCTCGGACGTGAACCCGTGAATAATGAAGAAAATACGTGATTTAGTAACGAGGCAATGTATGAAATACGACTCGAACTCAAAAGAGGGATCAATTATTAGTGAAACGTGTACACCAGGTTGAACTTTATTCAAATGACGCCAGGGGGCTACTTCGTTAAAAATGAATAACAAGCAATGGAGGCTCGTAATAACTTACTATTATTTTAGTTCAATTTCACAACTTTCTTATTCGCCCTGAAAAAGCCCGTTCCGCTAGGATGAAAACCAACAATTTTACAACCTTGAAACCGCAGGTGACCAAACTCCTAATATGAATAAATAAAGAGTCTAATAAATATCCTCATTAAAATGCAGAGAGCATAACGCCAAAAAAAGGGGCAAACAATTGCCCGTGCCATACTTTGACAGGAATTTTTGGTGTTAATAAGTGTCATGACCCCTGGATCTAGCCTCCACCTCTAAATCATGGTTTTGCTATTAATGAACGAAAATTTGTTTAGTGTTTACATGGCTTGAAAACCTCCAAAGGAGCATTGTTTTTAGTCACCCTGTAAACTTAAAGCCTCCAAACCTCTTTTTGAGCTACTTCTGATATATACAGGGTGGACCAGATATCTGGGCCTCTCAAAATAACGTTCAATCCGCTGGTGCTTGGATAAGTGTGCTTACATCGTTGAATAGGTAGTGATGGGAGGATTCCAAACACCTTGCCAAAAATTGCACTGCACGT